>CATIWQ010007228.1:0-34150 GCA_949673415.1 Euphorbia schlechtendalii
TATGTCATCCATAGGAATAGTTTCATTCATTTAGGAATCTATGATAGGGTAATGTATTACCTTAGAATTCTCAATTTTGTTATCTATTCCAACATGATCATTGGAAATAGTGAGAATAATTGTAAGGAGATGCTGATATCATTAGTATGGACGAATGATAAGATGGATTGTTTAGAATATTGTCACCAAGGGAAGAAGCATAAGTTGTCGAGGAAAGCATTGGAGAAGAATTTGGGATTGCATAAAGATTGTTACTACAAAATGCTTCTTGGTTGGGATCCATTACCAACTTGGAATCGCCTTACTGGCCAAGTCAAATACAAATCTTCCTATAGCCGGTGGATACGTAACCCCTATTTGCTCGCTTTACACTTCTATCTAAGTAGTGCGCTGTTTGGCAGGACTAATTCCGACACGGTCATTCTTGAAGAATTGTTTATCTTGGAAGTAGTTTGGAATGGCATACTTGTGGACGTATCAGGAATTATGATGGAGACTCTTATGTCTAGCGCAATTGATCCTTATAGGATAGCGTACGGGTGTTGAACTATGGCAAATTTGCTAGGACAAGTTGGGAGAATTCCTTGTGTTGCGGAAGTCTTTACTGATGAAGATGAAATTCTGGAATTAACTACGGAAGTTTTCTTTGAGTACGGATTTCTAACTAAATGCATTGGAGAAAATGGGATAACCTATGATTGGAAGTCATGGGATGAGCGAGTAGAAGCCGATAAAAAGCGAGAAAGAGAAATTGCTAGGGAAGAAGGGAATTGTTCAACCAATCTAAGGAGGTAGTTGAATGACTTAATGGAAGAACAAGTCTCTATTCATCACAAGATTAACGACATCCACAATCTGGTGTATGATGTTGAAAGAGATATGTGGGAGTCATGTTATGAGATTGATAAAATGATTGAATCTCCAACTCCTGAATAGATCCTTTTCTTTTCATTTAGGTTTAGAACCTTGTATAGTCTTTTCTTTTTGTGTGTTTGTTGTTTTTTTGGTGTTTGTTTGCTTGCTTATTTATCTATTGTTTGTTTGTTATGGTGTGTTAAATATGAAATGAAAATTTGAACAACAAGACGTTGATGTTCAATTGTTATTTTCACCATGACTACTCAAGGTATAAAATAGTAAATATTTATCGTTTGTATTTAAAAATGTTCATTTATACTTGTGTTTCTAAGTTATTTTAGGTACAATTCTAAATATTGAAAATTTGAAGAATTAAAGAAGATCGCGACCGGGACATTCAACTCGTGCTTGTGACAATTTGTAGTAAACTCTCTGTTTCTATCGAAGATTACGATCATGACAAGCCTTCGCGATCAGAACACGGGCAAATTATAACCATTGCATATCATGATCTGACACGCGACAGATGGCTAAAACCGTCATTAACGGCTAGTTTTGGGCAATAACGGTAATATTGTTAATTATGACCAATTGGAGACCTCTTAAACCTTTATAAATAGGTCTAAGTTGAACCCTAACCACCACAATCTTCAAAAAGCTTACAAAATCTTTGAAAATTCTTCATCTTAAACCTTCAACATTCACTTTTTTCTTCTTAACCTTTACACTTCAAAACAATCAAGATGCCTTTCAAGAAATCTGCAAAGAGAAGAGAAAGCCAAACACATCAAGAGGAGTATTGCAGTTTCTGCTCCGTAACATTCCTCACCTTTTGCATAACTCATTGGTTATCCTCTCTTTCTTTTGATTTTTTTCTCTCAATACCCTCATCCTTTATTGATTAATTCCAAAGTATTATAGCTATAGTTTCCTAACACATTAAACACACTCAAACATACCAAGAGGTGTATGATTATCCTTTCCCTTTAAGGATAAGAGAAGAAGGAAAACTCAAATTGGATATCACGGGAATGATATTCCTAGATTTAGTCTTCTTGGTAACATTGAATCTCCGTAGAGAGATGGAGGTTTATCTTTCGGCTCTTGGACTCACAAAGTTTGTGGATTTGCATTTTCCACAAAATCGAGATTGGATTCTCAAGTGTCTAGTAACATTTGACTATGAAGATGCAAGGAAGAGGGCGATTCAATTTCGTAATCAAGGATGACATTACACCGTCACAAGAGAGATGATGGGTGAATGGTTCGGATTCAAAATTGTTAATTCATCGAGCATGACGGATTCTTTTCAACCAAATCGAGTTTGGGCAGAATTATCGGGTAAGAGAGTCTTCGATCCCAAAACTTCTCCTAATAAACCTATTAAGGATGAGTGCATTCTTCTTCTCCACAAATACCTTTCCACTTCGGTATTTTATCGAGTAGAGAATACAAAGTCCAAAAGAAAGATTTGTTTATTCTTTCTTGTGCTTTGATGAAGCAAAAAGAAGAATTCATGGATATCATATGGGATATGATGAAGAAGAATTCTACAAGCATGAGGAACAAGATTGGAGCAGCCGAAATTATCACCGCTACCATGAACTCCCCTATGTCCAACAACCGGGTGAGTATTTTCACTATATGGATGGGACTTATTTGAAGAATACCAGACTTCTTCAAGAGAACGATGGTTTATATTCTTCCTACTCCTACTCCAACCGCACCAAGAAGCTAATCTTGGCTCATGAAGAGTCTATCGTCGAACCATCTAATCCAACCGTTAGCCGTCGACATAGAATAGCTCCAATGCTTGAAGTAGAAGAAAACAAAGAAAAAGAAGATGAAGCTCCGAAAGATCGGAAGGTGAGTATGCAACAAAACTAGACAATTGCCAAGCGGAACTTGGAATTATGAAAAAGGACATGAAGATTCTTAAGAAGAGTAATAAATCGATGCTTCAAAAATTACTATCCTTCTTTCGAAAACAAAATTGTCATTTTACTCCTAGTCCCCTGGATTCTCCTTTACAATAGTCAGGTTTAATCTTTTTCCTTTTCTTTACCTTTTCTTTTTCAAATTTTTAGATTAGTTACTAGTTTTTTTTGTTTTTTGTTTTCAATTTTAATAAAGTGTTCCACAATGAGGACATTGTGTTCTTTAGTGTGGGGGATGTTTGTAAACCAATCCCGAAAAAAACCCAAAAAAATAAATAAAATTAAAAAATAGAAGAATTTGAAATTTTTTTTTCTGATTTTTGTGTTATTTATACATTATACATTCTTATACTTTACCAACATTTGTCTAAGGTTATTTTGAGTGTTAGGTATTACAAGTTTGATGTTAGTGCAAACTTCGAACAAAATTTTTGTTTCGAATTTGAGCGCATGTTGAATTTGAGCGTTTTTAGCACAACATTTATCAATTTGGCAAGGATGAGTGGTGGTAACATTCGAAAGCAACATTCCAAGTAAGTTTCAATTTACATTTCAATGCAACATGAATTATTATAAGTTGTATAGTTTTAGTTTAATGCTACCGATAAGTTTAAGTGGAGTAATATCTTGTAGTATTCTTACTATGAGTTTTATATGCAAATCTTGAATAAGTCCTATAAGTATTGAGTATGTTTAAAGTGTTAGGAAACCATAGTCATAATACTTTGGAATTAATCAATAAAGGATGAGGGTATTGAGAGAAAAAAATCAAAAGAAAGAGAGGATAACCAATGAGTTATGCAAAAGGTGAGGAATGGTACGGAGCAGAAACTGCAACCATTCAATGAGTGAAAAAAAAGAAGCATAGCACGAAAAATGGGTGCAAAGTACAAAATACATAAAAAACATATGCTTAAAAAATGAGAGAGTGGTATGGAGCATAAAATGCAACCACTGAAAAAGGGGAGAGTGGTATGGAGCATAAAATACAACCACTAATAGTGTTTTAGCATCCTAAGTTACCTAAAAATACCTTGAGAGAAAATTATTCAAAGTGTGCTTTCTATGTCCTTTATACTTTGTACTATGCTTAAGAGAAGGAAATATTCGAGTATGCATATAATGCTTATATGAAGATGCGATTCGATTGAACTTCCATTAAGAGCAAAGGTATGCAACTAGACTATATGAATTGCACATTACTAATTTGTGGGAAATTTTAGACTTCTACTTGAATCTTATGCAATGTGGGAATGTGGTACTCACTACAATAGTCTTTCGCTAAATAAGGTACGAACTTGGATAACTAATTTATACACTTATGTTGAATTTACCTTGAGGACAAGGCAAAAGTTAAGTGTGGGTTTGTGATAAGTGTATAATTACACTTATTATCATGATAATTTTACACATTAAACACTATAGTTTAAGTCATTTTATACTTCATATAAAAGATTTCACGTGTTATGTAGTTGTTTTTTATGCAAATGTAGGTACTAGGTAAATCTTGGAAGTAAAAGGATTAAAGTTGGAAATCTATGAATAAAGAGTGAAAAAGGTGCAAAAGGATGCGCAAAGGATCGAAGATGTCAAAGATTCGGTAGAAATCACTAAGGGGAATCATGTGAAAAAAGGCATGTCATGATCGTGACACACATATCAAGGTCGCAACTTGTTAACTTTCACAACAGAAAGTTGCCAACCAAGTATTCACGGTTAAGAAAATCATTCGCAACTCTTCTCTTCTTTCAACCATCGGATAAGAACGATCAACTGCCATCAACTACCAAACGAAAAGACACCTTTTGGAAGTCAACCAATCATGAAAAGGTGCCTTTCCATTGTGGATAAGATCAAACCAATTCAACCAATCACAATGAAGTGGTGTAATTCTTCGCCAATGGACACGACTCTTCATTTGGATAGATGCAACCCTTCGTACTCTATAAATAGGCTTCAAGACTCAACAAATTTCATATGGATTATGTGGTGTGGTATGAGTGATAAGTGTGTCGCATAGATAGAGAGTAAAAATATCTAGATTTTGCTACATTCATAAGTGTTTGCGAGAAAATGTATAAGTGATTTGAACCTTATTTCGATCACTAGATTTCTCTACATATTCAAGCGATTATTGTATAAGTGTAATTGCAAATCACTTATCAATAAAAGTTTTCGTTCTTCAATATTCATTTATTCGATATTCACAAAGAATAGCATCTTAGCAGAGGTTCTGTACGAGTCGAGACAGAATTCAAAGCAGACGTAGGAATTACGGGAATTGATGACTCCCATTAAAGAGTGGATAAAGTTTGATCAACTTTAGCTTTCACTTGCAAACCTTACAACTTTGCTTTGCTTTCTACTTATACTTTCTATTTCGAAGTTTATGATATGTCTATGTGTCATAATGTTTATTTCTTGTTGAGTCTTTTATATAAATCAAGTTATATGCTTTTGAGTTAACTTTAAGAGTAGTTTTGGGGTTAACGAGATTGTGTATAGTCACTGGATTTGTGATTATAAAGTTGTTTAGTGAGCCAACATTTTTGAAATGGTAATTTGCTAAATATGGCTATGTGAAAGCGACCCGTACTAAGCATAGTAATATTGTTCTTCAGATTTATGTAAACGTCTTAATTCATTTGCACTAGATTTAGAAAAGTCATTTCATGTGTTGCTCTGCAGTGAATAATTGAATATCTGAGTGTCTAGAATCAAATCTGTTAAATTAATCTAGTGTACGTAATATCTTTGATGATTTTGCATGTTTTCTTTGCTATACTTGTTCGTAGGAAATATCTATATACTTTTTATCTTCTCTAATCTTTCATACATTTGTTTATCCATCCATCATTCCAATCCTCCAAAATAAATTATATTATTATCTTTTGTTCCGCTCCTCTTGTTGATCTTTAGAACCGGTTCCTTCCCTTTGGGATCGATATCTTTTAAAACTATATCGTAACTGTATACTTGCAGTGGTCACCATTTTTCTATTTAGATAAGCGGTATTGACAACACCTGTTCGTGTTTTGAACTCTTATCTTATCGGTAGGAAATTGAGAGACAAGGTTTTTGGCTTCTTTATAAAATATAAATCTTCAGAATCAGTAGAGTCAAAACCTTGCGAACAAGTTGTCAGTATTATTGGAGCTAATTCCGAATTGGAGACACATTTGAGGAATCGTACAATTGCGTACGCACGTCTCAAGATAGAGAACTCAAATGGATTAGTAATTGCAAGAGATGCAAATGGACGGGTTCCAACCATGGATATATTTTTATGACTTGACCTACGATAGTGGGATTCATGATGAATGGATACGGATGCTACCTACTAAGGATTAGCTCAACTAAATTTCTAGAATTTGAATAGAAGGGGCTATTTAAATTTCGAGAAAATAGTAGGAATTATGTGTTATTAAAGACCTTACATTAAATGCATGTACATATACTAATGTCTAAACAAATTCTATCTTATATCTTGGTTGAATATGATCACTAACAAAAAATACTCGCATTGACATTGGCCCTCTTAACGACATCAAATATGATGTTTATAACTTCAATGAGTGGTTTGAGACTGTTAGAGGAGTTCTTCAGAACTACTACTTGATTATGTTCTAATTAATCCTAGTCCCAAACACCCCGATAAGAATACTTTTGCATTTGAGATGAATTATTACGAGGAGCACAAGGGAAATTATGAGTTTATGGCAAAACTCATGTTAGATCGTATGCTCCCAAGGTACGCACAAGTGTACAAAAGGGTTGGATCTCGTAACCATGATTCATCTTATCAAGTCAGTGGAGAGTTTAGAGAATGAACTATTCCACATCAGATTGTGGTGAGATACATCAGCAATAGAGTTAGTTATACATATTTTTGACAACTCTGAGAAACTGAAAGAGTTGGGAGTTGAGTAAAGTGAGCAATCTTTGAAAGAGAGGGTATTAAGGGTATTACCCAATAAATATGACTCTTTCAAAAGGACGCTCAAGGAGTGTTCTCCCAATTATACCTTGACCCAACTCATGGATTAGCTTGAGATTTATGAAATTGAGTTTAGAAATAAACTCAAAGAGCAAGCCAGTGTTGAGGACCTTAAGTTGAAGAAACTGAAAGGTTTAGAAGTGAAGAGAAAGCTCATGAGGAAGTTAGAATTGAAGAAAGAAAATGTTTCTCATGATACAAGTTCATCGAATGATGATAGCTGTAGCTCTAACATTTGGAGGTATGTTCGTACTAGAGAGTTTCTCTACAGTTCCCTATCAGTCTACTTAGGTATTAGATACAAGTTATGGTACTCATAAATGTACTTCTGTGCAAGGATTGCAAAATGGTAGGAGTCTTGCAAAGAGGAAATGGATCTAAGAGTTGGAAATGGAGCACGGGTTGCTGAAACAGTCGTAGGGACATATAGCCTTCGTTTGCCTAGTGTCTTAGTTTTAGTTTTAAACAATTGCTATTATATTCCTGCTATCACTAAGAATATTATTTCTGTTGCACTTCTAGCAAAGGAAGGATTTGAACTTTTATTTTCTCATAATAAATGTCCAATTCAATGTAACAATATTCGTTATGCTTGTGGAATATCTTTGGATGACATATATGTTCTAAATACTAAAATTGAAATTCTAAATACGAATATTGTTAAGAAAGCAAAATTAGATAATGAAAAATCCTCATACTTATGTCATTGTCCTCTAGGCCACATAAATGAGACTCGCTAAACTAAGTTACACAAATGTAGAGACCTAGGCCCAATGGAATGGGTTTCCTATGGTGTGTGCGAACCTTGTTTAAAAGGGAAGATGACTAAGAAACCTTTCAAATGAAAGGGTCAGCGTGCCATTAGTACTTTGGAAATAATGCATTCCGATGTATATGGTCTAATGAGTGTTAAGACACATGAGGGTTTCATGTACTTTATAACCTTTATTGATGATTACTCGCAATATAGTTATTTGTACCTTATGAGGCATAAGTCTGAAAGTTTTGATGCTTTTAAACAATTCAAAACTGAAGTAGAGAAACAGCTTGGGAAAAGTATCAAGACCCTTCGATCTGAACGAGGTGGTGAATACTTAAGTTAGGAGTTTCAGGATTATCTAAGGGATAATGGTATTTTTTCCAAGTGGACACCTCCTTATACACCACAACATAATGGAGGGTTAGAAAGGAGGAATCGAACCCTACTCGATATGGTTCGGTCCATGATGAGCCAAGCAGAACTCAGCAGATCCTTTTGGGGTTATGCACTTAAGAACACATTTTATATTCTAAACAGAATGCTCTCTAAATCAGTTGATCAAACTCCATGCAAGTTATGGTATGGTAAGAAATCTGCTCTTTCTCACTTGAGAGTTTGGAGATGTCCTGCATATGTTAAAAGGATAAGTTCAGATAAGTTGGGTGCTAAGTCTGATAGATGTCTGTTTGTAGGTTACCCTAAGGAGAGTATAGGGTATACTTTTTATGATCCCAAGGAATGGAAAGTCCTTATTTCCATAAATGCTCAATTCCTCGAGAAGGAGCATATACTTACGAAAGCTAGTGGGAGCATTCTTGAGTTAGGAACTCAAGTAGATCAAACAGATAATCAACTTATTATACCTACACCTATTACACAAGATAGTGTAAGCATGGAACAACCTATTATAACACCGACATTGCATAGGTCAGGTCGGGCTCCAATAGCTCCCGAGCGATACGGGTTTTTCATCACTGATGATAAACAACTCTTCCTTATGGAAGATGATAAGCCCAAGACTTACAAGAAGGCTTAAAATCTAATTAATGGCTTTCAGCCATGAGATTGGAGATAAACTCCATGTACGAACTTGATTAATGCTCCAAGTGGGATTAACCCATAGGATGCAAGTGGGTTTTCAAGAAGAAAACCAACATGGACGATAACATAGTTACCTATAAAGCAGTATAGTAAAAAAGAATGCATTAACTATGATGAAACCTTTTCACCGGTGGCCATGCTAAAGCCTATCAAGATATTCCTTGCCATCGCTGCTCATTATGATTATGAGATTTGGCAGATGGATGTGAAGATAGCATTCCTTAATGGAATCTAGACAGGGATGTGTTTATGACACAACCAGAGGGTTTCGCATCCAAGAATGGCTCTAAGGTATGCAAGTTGTAGAAGTCCATTTATGGACTTAAGCAAGCGTCAAGGAGTTGGAATATTATGTTAGATGAGACAATCCGAGAAATCGGTTTTATATCAAACTCTAACAAGCCCTGTGTATATAATAAGGCTAGCGGGAGTGCGATTATTTTCCTTGTATTATATGTTGATGACATATTATTAATAGGAAAAGATATTCCTTTTCTTCAGACAGTTAAGACATGGTTGTCAAAGAAGTTCTCCATGAAAGACCTTAGAGAAGCAGCTTTTATACTTAGTATTAAGATTTACCGAGATGGATCCAAAAGGCTACTAGGTCATTCACAAAATACATACATAGACAAGTTTTTCGTTAGATTTAACCTTGATCAATCAAGAAAGGGTTATCTCTCAATGTCTCACGGGATTAACTTTTCTAAATCTGAGTGTCCAAGAACACAAGAAGAGAGATTGCGCATGAATGGAATACACTATGCCTCAACGGTAGGGTCCATCATGTATGCTATGGTATGCACTCGACCTGACGTCTCACATGCGTTGAGCGTCACGAGTAGATTTCAATCTGATAAAGGTGAGAAACACTGGATGGCCGTTAAAAATATCCTCAAGTACTTACGCAGGACTAAGGATATGTTTTTAGTATATGGAGAAGGTGATTTAACTTTAAAGGGAAACACCGACGTGAGTTTTCAGTCTGACAGGGATGATTATAAGTCTCAGTCAGGTTATGTGTTTATGTTTAATGGAGGGGTAGTTGTTTAAAAGAATTTCAAACAGGATACGACTACTGATTTGACCACATAATTTGAGTGCATAGCTGCTTCAGAAGCAGCTAATGAAGCTTTCTAGCTTAAGGGATTTATTGGTGATCTCGATGGTGTCTAACATTGTAAATCCGATAGCGGTCTATTGCGGTAACAATGGGGCTATTGCTCAAGCAAAGGAACCACAGTCTCGCCAAAAAAATGGACATGTACTTAGAAAATACCATCTCATTCAAGAGATAGTAGCCAGAAAGGATATAAGTTTAGAATACATCTCAACGGGTCAAAATCTAGCAGATGGGCTAACTAAACCATAAAATAAGGTTAAGCATGACCAGCATGTTAACGAGTATGGTATGAAGCACATGGTCAATTAGCTGTAGTGAAAGTGGGAGATTGTTAGACATGATGTATGCCCTAGATGCAATAAGGGAGATATATCTTTATTAGCTATAATGTACAAACAGTTTCGAATTATTATTAATAATAATGAAGGCATCTTTGTTACTTATCAATGCTTTCTATTTATTGTATCTCACTGGTATCATATATGTTTTAATATATATATATATACGCATTGATGAAATAAAGTCTGTGACTAATTCATAGCGTAAAAGTGTAAGGACATACTGGGAGCTATGTGGAGTGAGAGCTACACATACGTGTTACTATGAATAGTCTAAATATCCCTAGTCATAGTTTCATTAAGACTGGAAATAAATGAATTGGGTAGACTAGCATGTGTAGGCTTACTCCTTGGATTAGATCCAAGCAGCCGATCTCATGAGCTGAAGGTGGTACCTTGAGTTAACACATAAATGTATTTGGGTAATACATTGGAGACCGCTATAAGAAAGACACTAGGAAATAACTATATCCATGTGTTGATGTTATTTCTTATTGCAGTAGCAGTACGAGTGTCATTAGACTTGAGATACCGGTTTCCTTATGTGGGAGTTGCTATACTTTGGGTCATACTCACTCATACCCTGGTGATCAGGATGATGCGGGTGATTATGGGTTTAGCGATGATTACATGTTGGTAAGTTGTATAGTCAAAATGGGATCCATCGCTCCTGATGTAGTAATATAATAGAGATGTACCTTAGGGCCCCTTGTTGAAGTGGCACACTCATAAACCTCTTATTAGAGTATACGATTGTTGGAATAGGTTTCTAATTGATTAAGATACAAAATGGCTGAGTGGTGTTCTTCGTGAACAAGTCTAATTCAAGGATAGCTACAGCTATTACATGAGCTGACACTTAATCCGAGCTCAATAAACTGGATGGTACTTAACCTAATGGAAGGAGTGTATTGTACAGGTTACTACTGCAAAACTGGATTAAGTCACCAGCACGTGACATTCCAAGTATCTGGGGATCATACACCTTTGCTAGAAAGCCCATTTGATCATCTAGAGCTACCGGGTTCCATAATGGTCTAGAACACTAAGCTTAAAGGTTCCCAGATGGGAAGCCAATTTTAGGTTAACCTCTAGCGGCTCTATACTTTGGGATCCCATGAGGTCACATACTTTGGGTTTTTATTGGATCATTTAAAGAACCTATGGACTATGTTTATACCGAAAATACAAGTTGTGAAATCAGTGAGAAGAATTATTAATTGGTTTAGCCAAATTAATAATTAAAAAGGAATTATGAGAAAATAGGGAAAATGTTGCAAGAAGTGTGCAAGGGATTTTTCCCGTTGCGATTGGGCCCCAAAATGAACACGGGTTATTTAAAGTGAGGTCTGCGCAGCTACCCCATAAGCTAACAGGCTCGTGGGCCGCTAGCTCAAGGGGGAAGCCAGCTCGTGCTAGCGAGCTACAGGCCTTGAGAGCTGCCACAAGGCAACGCTTGAGCAGCCTGCGCGCAAGCTCGCAAGACGCAGCTTGTGGTAGCGGGCTTGCCTTACAGCAACCTGCGAGCACCTATACCCCCGCGTTTGACCTGCTAGACATGGGATGGGATCTATCCCATCCCATGTAGAGTTTTAGGGGGAGTCTATCACTCCCCTTTTTTCCCTACAAATAGGCTTCAAAGCCTCTCATTATTCACACACACCAAAAAGCTTTGAGCTTATTTTCTCTTTGATTTCTACTCTCCTCTTCTTTTGTTTTGCGAGATCCTTCACGAGTTTCTCCAAATAAATTGAAGATTTCTTTTAAAAGGCTCTATGTTTAATTGAGCTTTCAAGTTTGGTTTTCAGGTTGATTTATGAGTAGTCTAGCAGCTGGTGTCAATCGACGGGTTCTACCTCATCAAGGTTTTGGTCGGTGAAGATCCGTGTGGATCAAGTCATAGAGGCTCTCCTAGTTTGGAAGCTTGTGCTACCGAAATTGCTCAAAGGGAACGCCACTACCAAAAGAGAGATTAAGCACGCATTAACTATTAATGCTTTAATCTTTAGATGCTAGGTTTCTTTTATATATTTCATAAACCTAAAAGCATCTATGGAACATTTTAACGTAGTTTTTTTTATGGCATGCTTAGGAGATCCTTAGGTTAATTTTAAGTTTTGAAATTCCACCTTGCAACCTTTACATGTTCAATTACTGTTTTGATTAACCAGCACCTTGTACTAGTTCGGGGTGGGAGAAAGTTAGCATGGTCAGCTAATATTCACACCAGGACCTTTTTATCAAGGAGAGGCCCAACAATCTATTCCCAATTGGAGTGCACCATTTGCCTCACAATTCTAGGATATCCCTCAACTGCCCAACTTTGAGGTATCTCCTAAGGGAACTACCTTTCCCTAGAGGTAATATGGCTTCTATCCAAGCACTGGGAACACCATCCTCCAACAACTAGGCATTACAGAATTATGGCAACAATTCTTGGCCACTTATGATGGCCATCTCATGAGTACATACTCGATGCAACCGACGATCGAAGCTTGCCACCAAACTTTGAGATGCCGCAGTTTGAAAAGTATGTGGGATCTAGAGACATGCATACTCACTTAGCACATTATCAAAAAATGATAAGGGTATTAAGGGTCAGCAAACGGATGATGGCTAAGCTCTTCATCGTCACCTTGGGCCACCCGGTCAATGAATTGTATAGTCACCTTCCGCTAAAAGTAGCTTCTGATTAGAATAGTCTCTCTTAAGCTATGATGGAGCATTATGGTTTTAACACTCAAATTGAAACCACAATGCAAAATCAGGAGTCTATAAGGCAGAAGCAGGATGAAAGCTTCAAATCTTACTATGAGCTGTGGATGGCCACACAGGTCAGGATTTGGGCTCGTTTGACCCTACCAGAGATGATAACCAAACTTCTAGATGGCGCATTGCCATCTTAAAAAAACAAATTTAGGTCCGATAGCTTTTCTAGCTATCAAGATGTGTTTGACAAGGCGGAGAGGATGGAACATTTTGAATCCATGGATAAACCTGCCAAAGGGCCCTAATACATGAAGATGACTACGAGATGATAACATCAATGATGTAATAAATTAGCTTATAGCAACCTTTTAAACTTTTTTGAATAAATTGAAATTTGTTTACTTACTTGATATTTAATTGGTTAACATCACACATTCTCATAAACATATGCATAATGTTTTTAGCACATGTGATGCATCATGTTATGAATTTAATTTGGGTATAATTGGATCCTCTATAATTGTAATAAATTCAAATGATTTGACTCTTGAGGGAAAGTGAGAGACAAACACAGGTACTTAGATAAAGCATGATAGCATTTGCCTCACCCTTTAAAGATGTAAGATCAACAGAAAGATCTCTGAGCATGAAACATCCACTGACTATTATGTCAATCAAGCAAAAGTCAAAATTCGAAGACAGAATGGACCAAAAAGTCAATAGAGCAAATTAAAGTTACAACTGATGTAATAGGCTTACATAATGCTAGTGTCAAAGACACAAAGAAGGAGCCAGATCATTGAGTACGTCAATAACTCCATCGCACAGCTCACCACCATTTGTGGGGTAATCATTACACCATTGAAGGAATATCATTAAACATAAAATGTTCACCCTCAATGGACTCAATCTACATGTGATGGATCTGAAGCCTTTGATCCACAACAATATCACCTATCGTTGGAGAATAATTGAATTCATAAGGAAACGTTGATGATCAAGCACCAAGACTCATCATCACATACACCTCAAGCTAGCAAAGCAGCATGAGCACCAACTAGTCAATTAGAAGAGCTAAACAAGACAACAACTAAAGTCATGGACATGGATGACAATCGATCAATTAGTCAAATCAATCAAGTCTTGCACAATCGCTATCACACATAGGTGAAAGAAATAAATTGGTAAAAAGCAGTACCAATAAAAAAATTTGTAATTAGTTGTCAATTAGCACTCTATTCGTTGAGAAAAAATTATGCCTCTTTTCATAACCGAAAAGGAATAGTCCGCTGAGTTGAAAACTCGAAAAGGGCAGCTCAAGCAAAACTTAGAACATCGAGAGAAAAGCAAACACGTTGGTTAAAAAAAATGAAAGGGCTAATCGATGGTAGGAGTCAAATCATTTGAAACATTTATACCCCTATTAAGCTCATTAATGAATTATCTTTTTCGCTGAATCTTTATGCATATGCTTATCTTAATTGCTTGCATGCTAATGGTAGAATATCGTAAGTAAACATCCCATCACATCAAGGTTCAACAAAAAAAATAAAAAAAACAAAAAATAAATAAAAGAAAAGAAAATATGAGTCTGCTAGATTGAAAACCTGAAAGGGCGGTCCTTGTAAAAATTAAGATAAGGTTTGATAGATTGAAAACCCGTAAGGGTAAGCTATGCAGAAATTAGAACCAAAGAAATATCAAATTCATAATGTCATCCTTAGAATGACACAAGACATCATTTATTCCCTCCAGAACGTAGGAAGAATATCTTTGGGTTTCCCTTGCAACACTTCAAGTAAAAGGACTTCCAAGCTCTTATTATCAACTTCAAAGTAAGCATTGCCGATATTGTTCAGGATTAACTACTCATCTATATCCTCTTCAAAACAGATCTAAGCTTTGAAATCGAATCTGATTCATCGAACCCATGGTCATCACTTTAAAGGGTCATCCATGGAATCCCCAACAAGATAAATCCTAGAAGCACCATACACCAGCACAAGAGAAGGCTCTTCAATGAATAAAGCCCACAACACCTACAATAGACGAACATGCATCATGTGATAAATATTGTCCATGCATAAAATCATGCATACATTACATACACATCATGTCATTTATAGGTAAAAACGATACTAAACTGAGGTAACACCGTCCTGGTAAACAAGAAACTACACCTCCCCCCGAGGAACTTACAAACACCAAGAAGGATGATGGCCCACTCAAGCCTAAAGTTAATTCAAGCCTACTTAGGCCCTGTTCAAACAACAATGCAACATCACGATCACAAAAGACTCCTAAAATAACGGAGCAGCCTTCGGGACATCCCCGAATTTTCATCAAACTCATTTCTTCATCATGTTTTAATTTTTTATTAAAGGGGAAAAATTTTTTGCTTCGCATAAACTCAATCAAATAATTGAAACATGCATCATAAAATGTATTAACATTATACTTTAATCTGATTTATCATAGGAAGCAAGTTAACATCCTACTAAGGAAATTCAAAATACAACCGAAGAAGGAAATGGTTATCTCGATGACTAAAGAAATAAACAGTCTCATCCACCAGCCGAAGAAAGAAACGATTGGATATCCCTCCACTAGGGGTCACCTTTAAAATGGATTCAGGCACCCTACTTCGGTAGTTCCAACGGTCAAAGCCAAGTGAAGGTCAACTCACAAGGGGCACACAAGGACTGCAACCGAAGAAAGAAATGGTTGTTAACTATTAAATGGTAGTTGTAGAAAGAATATTCAACCCTCCCGCAAGGGGCATCAAGCACCAAGGGAGTTCGAAGAAAGAAACAGACAATCCCATGAGGACACGGTGCTAGAAAGGAAGGCCCACATTATCACCAATCGAGGATAAGAAGTCACAGTAGCACCGGTTAGGTATATTCTCAATCCCTTCGCTCCATTTCGTGTGATCATACTAGTTACAAAACCAGCAATGATCACACGAAGGGCAGCTATGAGCATGGGATTTTGTACCAGCTCGTGCGTTCGATGATGATGGCTGTTCGGGATTTTATCCTTGAATAACACAAGTTTTGACTGTCCAAATGATCTTCAAATCAGAGCTCTCCTCGTAAAAAATTACATATTCGGATCCTAAATAAATATTTTGGAACGTAAAAAAATATTTAAAAGCCTTAAGTGGAAAGTTAAAGGGTTAAAATATTTTTAAGGATCTAAATAAATGTTTTAGGGTTCGGAATAATTTAATTACATCATTTTTTTTAAAAAAATATAATATATTTTTTAAAAAGTAATTAAATCCGGAATACGGATTTAATTTCAAATCAATTTCTTTCATCTTTTTCTCAAAAATCCTCAGATTTTCTCAGACCTAAAACAAATTTAGAGTCTGAGTCTGATTATCTTTAGAATAATAATAAAGTATTTTCACACACAAAATCAAACCAAAAAAGAATGAGGAGCACTCCTAGAAATCAAGCGGATTTGTCGACGTCGATTCGCAATAAAAGGGTAAGCCTCTAGGTTCCTAGACCTGCTTTTTTCTGTGTATTATTTTCTTTTCTCCTAAATTCTGAGATAGACTCAATTTTCATCATCGACTTAGGATTTATTTTATTCCTTTTATTCTTTAAATTTTATTTTATAAATTCTTTTTTTTATTTATTTGATTGTTGTTTTTTTATTTTATTGTACAACTTTATTTTACGCTTTTTACTTATTCTCTTAATTTATTAAATTGCGGGAATGTTATAATTAAATACATGTTAGAGTACCCCCACGAAGGAAATAAACGGATTACAGACCTCACATTTTACCATGCAATCATTTTCACTAATTAAAAATGAGCAACATATGTGTTAATAAAATAAATTTATTTCTTTCTAAATAAGAAATATTCAATCGTCGATATTTTAATTAGGCCTCGCCAAAATCAAATCGAACATACGTTTAAATATTCATGTTGTGTTTTGCCATGTGCTAACATTTGTGGATGCAGGTAGATTAGTTTAGATATCTGCTTGGGATTTTATTTTCGTTCGGGTATTGCAAATATTTTTACGGAAATGTAATTAATAGATTAGGCGGGCGGTTGCATCCCCGAGGTTTTGTAATTTTAATTTTTTTTCCGCATTTATTTATTACTTTATTTATGTATGGATTTACTGCTTTCCGCATGCGCGTTAAATCATGCATTATAAACACGAAAATGACTTAAGTACGAATATGCATAACTAAAAAATACGGTTTTCTATAGATGTAATATAATGTGATCCAATAAGAAGTAAGTAACTTATCCCAAACTTGAATCTCTGTGTCTTAGTGGGCCGTCCCCCGGACGTTAATCCTCACAAAACTTTAATTCCTAGAAAAGTTAATCCAGGTGGCGACTCTACACTAAGAGACGGTAAATTCATGTTTTGACCGATCTAAAATGTTTTCGCTTTCTCTTTCAAACTTTCCAGATCCCCGACCCGGTATAATTTTATTTCCACAAAAACACTTTGTTGGACCACACGTTTCATCAACACGCTCTCTGCCCATCGCTCTCTGTGTCGTCCACTCTCACTTCTATAATTCCCCTTTTATATCAAGGATTATGTAACTGCCTCATAATGGCCATAATTATCTCCAACCGTTATTAAAGGATATTATTCCCGCAATTATGGTTGTTTGACCGGGTCTTATAGTAGCCGTTGGAACTGCCTAGCTGGCAGAGTAAGGTTTGCCTTTAATGGGCTGTTATTGTGAGCTTTATATTGAATGGGCCTCCAATGGGTCTCAAATGGGCTATTTATTAGACCCTACTTTGGTCGGATTCTTGGATAGGTGATCTTGGCCCGTTACGATTGTTAGTAACTTCCACTCTTTCCGATGATGAACTTAATTTTAAAGTGAGTGACATGAGGCCGAATAATGGGGACTGGGATTGGGATTCCTTTGAGGATAAAGTACAATGTTCAGTCCTTTATCTTATTCCAGCTTCTGGAATGGAATGTCCTTGAGGAAGTTCTCAGTGAAATCAGCATACAGTCAGCTTATGCAAGAGGTTGGGGGTGCGAGGTGATGATTGGAAGGTTGTGTGGTGTTGGAGAGGGCCTGAGCGAGTTCGGTCCTTTTTATGGTTATGTTTCAAAGGTAGATTGCTTACGAATGCGGAGCGAGGGAGGCGGCATCTTACGGGGGAGCTGGTGTGCAACCGCTGTCGTGGAGCTACCGAGAGTCTCTCTCATGTGTTTAGAGAGTGCTCGGTGGCTAGGGAAGTGTGGGGTAAGTTGATTGGAGCGGGGGAGCTGGAGAATTTTTTTCATGGTGACTTCGTGGAATGGCTGTTGGCTAATCTGTGTCTGAAAACAAGCTATGGAATGGATAATTGGGGCCTCTTGTTCTGTCTCACCTGCTGGTTAATTTGGAGAAGGAGGAATTTGTTTGTTTTTTAGGGCGAGGACATAGCTAGTTCCGCTTTCACTGTGCAAGCCGCTGGAATGGCTGCTGCCTTCTTGAAAGCCGTAGGGGATAGGGTGAATGAAGGAAGGGATCGAGAGTGGAAGTTGATTCGATGGTCACCGCCTGTAGAGGATTCGTTTAAACTAAACTCGGATGAGTCGGTCATGGGTTTTGACTATAGAGCCTCGTCGAGTGGGGTCATTTGGGACCTCAATGGACAGTGGGTTGGGGGCTATGTTAGGAAAATTGGCTTTTGTTCTATAGCCCGGGCGGAGCTTTGGGGTGTTTTGGATGGTCTATTAATGGTGTGGAAGTTGGGATCAAAATGTTGTGGGTATGTTGTGGATGCGATCTTGAAGGAAGCTGATGAAGTCAATGCGAACTTTAACCTTGTTTTCGAAGTAAAACAATTGCTCCGTAGAAACTGGAGGGTGGTGGTCAATCATGTCTATCGGGAGGGGAATTGTTGTGTTGATTTTCTAACTTTCTTTGGGGCGACCTTTCCGCTTGGGTGCTCCTACTATGACAGCCCTATTCCGGGCATTCAAGACATTTTGCGTCAAAATGTTTCGGGACTATCTCTCACAAGGCTAGGCCTTTCTTAGCCCTGTGTTTTTTCTCCTTCTTACAAAAAAAAAAAACCATAACCATAATATCTACCATATTAACCGAATAAGTAACTTAAGTAGCTTGAACCATTGATCCTTTCTGATCGCCGCACATTTTCCTCAAATTATTGAAACTAGAAGCACTAGAACTTAATTTCATTAGCTACTTTGAGACATAAAATTATTGAAACTAGAAGCACTAGAACTTAATTTGCATTGAAAAGGATTAATTGCTTATACATATATCCGAACTCCTAGAAACACACCTCTGATCAAATGTAATTCCTTGACCACATCTCCCATCTTCTGTCTTTCAGTTGGATTATGTGTTCAGCATGTCAATCCAATACTAAATACTGAAACCAAGTTTTCCTTTATATTCCGTTGCAAAATACATGTTTTCTTGTAGTGGAAGGACTAGGAATATACTTGTTTATTTGGTCAAAATATAAATAATGGAATGAATGGATATGTTTTTTAAAACTCAAATTTACTGTATATTTTCATAATAAAAAGTTAATGTATATAATTTATAATTTCCTTTTATTTTAATTTTTATATAATTCCAAATTTAGTAGAGTTTAACAGTACATTGATATATTAAAAAAAAAGGTAAATCGAGGACATTTCTGCACATGTCCGCCTTGCATTTGTACTTCTTACGGTATATGTGAATGTCTCCATTCCGCCTAGCTTATCATCTTTGTATTTCATTACTTTTGCCTCCTTATTATATCTAATAAACCATCTCATTTTTCACATTATTATATAAAAAGAATTAAATTGCGACTTTAGCATCTACGTCTAAATTTAGATTTTCTTTGTTATTGTTATTGTTGATGATGATATTTGAGTTCTTATTGATGAAGTAAAATATGAGTTATCTCATAAAGCATTTATCATTCACGATAGTATATATGCTCTTATGCTCTTATGTTTTACCCTTATATATTTTTATGTGCCAGTGAAAATTTGTGAAGTTTCAAACAGAAGTAAATAAAATTTTCTAATGTTACATTGCATGACAGAGAAATAAGTCTTTTGAAAAGTGTATAATATATAATTAAACGAAATTTCTCTCCAACATATAAATGAGCAATGAAGCAAAATCATGCAAACTTAACGAACCTAAATTGGACACATCTCTTGAAGCTGAGAGTCAGCAATTTCCATCTCTAATAGCAAGAGATATCAATAATTTTGTTAGAATGATGTTACCATTATAATTCCATACGATGAACAATACACATCTTACCGTGTGTATAAATGAAGCCAATTTGTTCTTCTATTTAATACAATTGGAGCCCACAATAGCACAGTTACAATGTGAATTGAGAATATTTCTTAGGTGAAATGACAAAATACTTTATAGTGCAATTTTCCTTGAAATGGATTGCTATTATCCACTATTTTAAAAATCCCCGCCTAGGTCCCAATTCATCTTCGGCCGCCCGACTAACGCTTAGCGCTTTTTAAAACACTGCTATTATCACTACAAGAAATAGTCTATATGTGACAACAATTCATCCATCACCGAAAATGTTGTAACAAAAAGACTATTATTTGTTACAATAAAAGTTATCCTGTCACGAAAATTAATTTTGTGAACTTTTGTTGTAAAATTGTCACATATAATAGATTTTTTGTGACCATTTTCTTTATAATCATAACAAGTATTTTTTTTCATTACAACTTAAGGTGTAACCTTTAATTTGCAAATTGTTACAATAAACTTTTATTGTCACAAAAGACTATTTAAGTGGCAGCATAAATATCTTGTTACAAAAAAAGCAATAGTTTTGTGACAATAATTAAACTTGAAATTAAAATTACTTCAAATACAACTAATGGTTATCATTAAAAATATTCATTAGTGACAATAGTTTTATATGGTTACAAAAACTATGTTTCGTGACAATATAAAACGCTCATCGCAAATAATAATTATTTTTGTGACATTAAGTTTAACTTGAAAGAAAAAATACTTCAATTAGAAGTGATAGTCGTAACTATAAATATTCAATATGTTACATTAATTTTTTTTTATTTTCACCAATAAATCTTATATGACAATTAAAAAAGTTAGATTCCAAAAATATCGTTAGTTGTGACAATAAGTTTAATTATATAGGAAAGTTATGAACATGGATTTGGAAGGTAATATGAAAAGTTATTAAAATGGTATAGGAAAGTTATATAATTCAGAAAGGTTATAAAAATAATTTTCATAAGCATATGAAATTGATTGAAAGATGTTGCGGTACATATAAAATCCATAAAAAATACTATAGTTTATTCTTTAGAAAAGCTTCACCTTAATAGGGTAATAAAAGGGTATAAAAATTTTACAAGTATAAGAAAGTCCTACATTTTATGACAGATTTTGGAAAAGGCGTACAAAATGCTTAAAAAGTTATAGAAAATTCATGAGTTATTAAAAAAAGTTATATTAAAATCTATATAAGAAAGTTACACAGTTTTTAAAAATAATATGAAATGTATAAAAAGTTATAAATTATATTTATAAAAAAAGTATATGCAAGTTGTATGTTATAAGAAAAAGCACATTAGACGTGTAAGAAAGAAAAATTTTATGCCTAGAACCTCGAACCCTAAAACCTGAATCTAAGACCTTACTCGTGTAACAGTAAAATGAATACTAGCTAGTAATAACGATAATTGTTTACTAGTATTAATAATTAATGACTTACTGTAATGATAATTTTTTAAACGGAAATTGTTCTATTTGAGCGTACATAAATGAAATTAAAATCTGAACCCACTTTGTATTTAACTTGAACCTAAAATTTTAGTATCCAGAAATTCATTCTCAACCACCAGATCAAGACATCAGTCTAATGTTTAATAACAATAATAGTAATCAAGTTAATGATTAATGAAATCAATTATACAATTATCAATTATAAGTATACTAATTGTCAATCACAAGTAATGAATATTATTAGTACAACGATTATTATACTAGTACAATAACAACTTTGTAAAAATAATAAATATGACAACAATAACATTTATTTGTAGGGAAATAACATTTAAAGGAAAATTTTATGCTATGGAAAATATTTTGAAAGAAAATGATATATTTTCCTTTGACTGGCTATAAGAATAAAAAATATTTTCTGATGTTTGACTTTAACTTATTTTTCTAATCAAATAAACATAGAAAATTTCTTGCAAATAAACAAGATTAATGTGTAAATATTATAGTTATTTATATATATATATATATATATATATATATATATATATATATATATATATATATATATATATATATATATTATTTTTTTATTTAGTATTATTAATAAATATATGTATTTTAGTAATATGTGGGTTATGGTGAATTTATTTTTGATAAAGTAAGTTTTACTTTGCCTCTTGTCATTATCGTATCAATCATCACATTTTTTATCCAATAATGATAAGTGGGAAAAATAATGAAAATTTTATTTTAATAAAGTTACCATTAAATTTGCATAATTTTAAATGCTATTAAAAATATGTTAAGATCGAATCAATGTTAACATGACAATAGAGTTTAAGGCTTTGTTTGGATGATGATTTTTTACGGTTCATTAAAGTACAGTACGATATGGTATGGTACAGTATAATATGGTTCTTTTAAAAATGTGTTTAGATATATAGTATGGTATGATATGGTTTTTTTAAAATTTTTGTTTGAATAAAAGAAGAACCCCGGAGAACTACCAAATCTATGATTCTATGTTCATGATTCTTGGAAGCATAAAAAATCATACAAACAAACCAATGAATTAAATTAAAAACCATACCACACCATCAAATAACCATGAACCAAACAAGTCCTAATTGATTGAAAATTTAAGATGGGAAAACTCCCCAACTCCCTCCAGGCTCCATTTTCCAATTAGGATGATTATGTCTCTCCACTTCAAATTTTTTTTTTTTGAAGTTCCCTCTTTCTCTTTAATATTAACGAACCAAAATCTCATCTACTCGACTCCGATCTTCGAGGTTTCCACCTTCGCTTCATTTGGTAATTGACGCTTCCTCCATCCCATCATCATCGTTGTCATCGTGATTCACTTTTTTTCTATGGTTTTTTGTGAAAAGTCCGGGGACTATATAAACGACATCAGGATGCTAAATCTGAAGACCATGTGTGACTGGAAACAATTCACTAAAGCTAATCTTTACAACGCTCTGGTCCCCCTCTCAAGTCTGAAATCTACAGTGAGGCAACACTTTCTTCGATAAGGCACACCCAAAATTTCTGTCAGATTCCATTTGTTAGCTATCATTAGAAGTAGTTTAGAGTTAGTTATGATCAAGGGTATTTTAGCATTTTCACTAACAATTTTGTCAGTAGCCGTTGTATTTAAAGGCAGCTCAATAGCCTTTCTACTTTGCTTTTCTAGTTCTTTTCTTCTTGTAAACTCTCTTTACAAATTAATGGATTTCTCTTTTATCTCTTCATATCTCTTTCTCTCTTCCGTTTAGTTACTTCAACATAGTATCAGAGCGTACAAATCAGAGCTTCCACGCAATTTGTTATACCTTCCTAGTTTGATTTGAGTTCTCTTTCTTTGTTTTTCCGTTTCGAGTTTTGTTCGATTTCTGGAACTCTCTCTCTTTAACCTAATTTCTTAGATTCGTACAATTTCTTTCTTATTCTTACTTTAATGGCTACTCAAGGAAACCACCGAGTTGATGAAAACTCGCATTTCTATCTGCATCTAGGAGAAAGTCCTGCTTTAGTACTTGTTACACCCTTGCTCGATAGGGAAAACTACAACACTTGGGCACGAAACATGACAATGGCCCTAGTTTCTAAGAATATATTTGAGTTTGTTTAAGGTACAATTCATAGGCTCTCTGTTACTATACAGATCCTCTATTTTCTTCTTGGAGACGTTACAACAATATGGTACTTTTTTGGGTTTTGCA
Organism: Euphorbia schlechtendalii; assembly: GCA_949673415.1. Taxonomy (NCBI): domain Eukaryota; kingdom Viridiplantae; phylum Streptophyta; class Magnoliopsida; order Malpighiales; family Euphorbiaceae; genus Euphorbia; species Euphorbia schlechtendalii. Next base: position 23,809 of record CATIWQ010007228.1, read on the forward strand.
TTATTTGAGTCAAGTTATTTTTCAATCTACAATCGGGTTTCAATCAGTAGAAGATTTGTAGGAAAATTTAAGGGAAAGATTCGCTCAATCAGATGTAAATAGAATGGCAGATTTACAAACTGAATTATTCACCATTGTTTAAGGTAATAAATCTATGACAAAATTCTTTGCTAGTATTCAAGTTCTTTGGGATAAATTTGTTAATCTGAATCCTTACCTAGATGTACTTGTGAGGGGTGTTTTTGTAATGTGGGAAGTGTAATTAGGAAGAAACAAGAAGTCAATTTGGTTATATACTTTTTTAAGGGATTAAATGTTTCTTTTTCTAGTATAAAGTCTTGACAATGGCTAGGGAGCCTTTGCCAGTTATGAATAAAGTGTTTTCTCTTATCTTGCAATTTGAGAGGGAGTTTGTTATATAGAAAAAAGAGAGTATGCGGTTAGATGTTGCATCTTTTGCAAAAAAAATGGTGGTTTTCCGAATGATTTTCATTATAATGCACAACAGAATAGAGGTGGTTACAATAGTGATTCAGATTTTGGCAATAGAGGTAATAGTGGAAATTCATATTAGCATAACAATGGTCATCAAAATTAGTTTATGAATAATATCTTTAGGAAACAACAAGGGTTTGGGCCAGTAAAGAAAGGGCTTTGTTCTTATTATAATAGCAATCACCTTGCTCTCAATTGTTGGAAGAAGAATGTATACCCTCTAAACTTCAAAGGAAGGTTTAGTAGGTTATTGCGGCAGTTGGAACGGAAGAGGTTCATGAGTATGATTTATATGAATAAGAAAATTTTGTAACTCAACAAACTGAAGACAACGATAGCTACAATTTTAAGCCACTAGCAACTTTACCTATAAGTGTTACTTCTCTACCATCTAGTTCAAATGGGTTTTCTTAGGAACAGTTGGTTCAGTTAGCAAACCTGATTCAGACACAAGCACAGTCATAGCAGTTTAATGGTTTGCAAGCCTTTGTTGGGACAACAAGAATGGAGCAGGTCTACCAGGCCAGCAACATTTAAAATGAAGGTAAAATTCTAAAATTAAAAAACCTGGATTGTGGATACAGGTGTTAGTTGTCACATTACTAATACTCTTTTGACTAATATTAGAGCTATGATAAACTAGCATGTTTTGCTACCTAATAGCATGAGATTGCAAGCTGCATATAAGGGAGATTTGCATTTTACTGAAAATTTTATGTTATTTGATTTGTTAGTTGTTCCTTCTTTTACTTATAATTTGCTGTCAGTGACAAAATTAGTGTCTACTATGCATTGTGAAATGCTCTTTTCCTCTACACGTTGTATCATACAAGATTCCCTGATCAAGAGTAAGATTGGTTCAGCTAAAGAGATTGATGTGATATACAATTTGGAATTTCCTGCTCTGAGTGAAAAATTGAATTCTATAGTTTCTAGTAAATGTAATAAAGAAGACTTGTGGCAATTTAGACTAGGTCATTTGTCTATAGACATACTGTTTTTGCAAAAGAAATTGCCTGACATAAGTGTTTCCACTAACTTTATATGTGATATTTGTTAAGAGTAAAAAATGAAGAGATTGTCATATGCGATTTCTAATTCTGTTTCGAATGCTGTATTTGACTTAATTCATGTTGATATTTGGGGACAAATTGTGGTTTCTGTCTATGGTTCAAAGTAAATTTTTTATCAACTGTTGATGATTATAGTCAGTTTACTTGGATATTGCCTACAGCTAATATAAATGAAGCAAGTGTTTTATTACCACAATTTTATTACATGATAAAGAATTAGTTTAATGCATCTATTAAAGTGATAAGGTTAGATAATGGTCCTGAATTTAGCATAATACAGTGTTATGCAACAAATGGAATCATTCATAAAAAATCTTGTGTGGAGACACCACAACAAAATGTGGTTGTTCCAAGGAAATATCAACACATCCTCAATGTTGCAAGGTTTCTTAAAAAGCAAAGTAAATTACAATCTAATTTCTGGAATTTTTTCATTGCACATGTTGTTCATCTCATAAATAGGATGCCTACACCACTTTTACATGATTTATGTTCCTATGAAATGTTATATGGAAAAATGCCTGATTATGATATTTTGAAACCTTTTAGTTATCTTGCCTTTGTGAGTACATTGCTTGGAAACAGGACTAAATTAGATGATAGGGTATAAAAGGGGGTTTTGTTGGTTTTGAAAGTGGAATGAAAGGTTATAGAATATATTGCTTAAAGAGTAAGAAATTTGTTGTATCTAGGAATGTTGAGTTTTTTTAGTATGTTTTTCCCTATGATGATAATAGTGATAATACTGATTTTACTATGATCGATATGGTGAGTGATAAGCAATTTCAAGATACTATAAGTAATAACAGCAGGCCTGTTAGGAGACATAGATAACCTGAGTATTTGAAAGATTACCACTATGCCTTACTAGAACATACAAGTGTCTCTAAGTTGGAAAAAGGCAAGTTATATCCTCTATCCCAAACTGTGTCTTATGATAGATTATCTAAGGCTCATAAGATCTTTTCAATAAGTTTGAGTCCAGATGTTGAACCCAAAAATTATAGTATTGCATCGAAACAAAGAGAATGGATAGTAGCAATGAATAGTGAATTGGATGCACTAGAGTATAATAAGACTTGGGATATAGTCAGTTTGCCATAAACTAAGATACATATAGGTTGTAATTGGGTATACAAGATTAAGAGGAAATATGATGGGACTATTAAGAGATATAAAGCAAGGTTAGTAGCCAAAGGTTGCACACAATAACATGGGATAGATTACTTAGAGAATTTTTCACCAGTTACCAAAATCACTACAATAAGAGTGTTACTTGTTCTTACTGCAAAAAAAGGTTGGTATTTAGAATAACTAGATATTAACAATGCCTTTTTACATGGTGATTTAGAGGAAGAAATTTATATGGATCTGCCAAAAGGTGTAACTAGCAATATAGAGAATCCAGTTTATATGCTAAAGAAGTCCCTTATTGTTTGAAACAGGAAAGTCATTACTTAAGAAAGGTTTTGTTCAATCAATGGCAGACCCTTCCTTGTTTGTTAAAGAGATAAAAGATGTCTTTATTGCTTTAACTCTATACGTAGATGTTGTCATATTGGCTAACAATGATGAAAATGCAATAAAGGTAGTTAAGGCATATCTACATGACTATTTTGGTATAAAGGACCTAGGAAAACTAAAATTTATTCTAGGTATAGAAGTGGCTAGAAGTAGCAAAAGCATTCACATATATCAAAGAAAATATACTTTAGATTTGCATGCAGAGTATGGTTTTCTTGAATGCGAAGCAGCTACAACACCAATCACAACAACAAAAACTTGATCACACCAAAACAGCAAGATTACTGGACAACACTTAACACAAAAATTGGTGGGAAAGTTGTTGTATTTGGTAAATACAAGGCCTGAAATTACCTTTGCTGTCCAACAGCTGTCTCAAGTTCTGGACATGTGAGGGGCACTTAACAGCAACTCATAGAGTTTTGAGATATCTCAAAGGCAAACCTACATAGGGGGTGTTTTTCTCTTCAACAACAAACACTCAAGTTAAAGCATGTACTGATTATGACTGGGGGATTTGTTTGGAAAGCAGAAAATTCATTATAGGATATTGTATATTCATAGGACATTCACTAATTTCTTGGAGATCAAAGAAACAAAACACAGTATCCAGAAGTTCATCAAAGGTTGAGTACAGAGCAAGGCATCCGCTACAGCAAAAATCTAATGGATCTTGTATCTGTTAAGAGATTTAAAAGTTACTACAACACAACCTGCACTTTTGTTTTGTAAAAACACATGTGCACATTGCTAAGAATGTAGTATTTCACGAAAGAACCTGGATATAGACTGTCATTTTGTCATAAGCAAACTTCAAGATGGCATCATACATCTCATGAATGTTTCTTCCAAATACCAACTTGCAGATCTATTGACAAAGGCTCTACATTCAACTGATTATGCTAGACAAGTTACAAGACTGGGTTTAATATCTATTCAATAAAGAGCTGATGATGCTCAACTTGCGGGGGATATTAGAAGTAGTTTAGAGTTAGTTATGATCAAGGGTATTTTAGTATTTTCACTAACAATTCTGTTTGTCGCCGTTGTATTTAAAGGCAGCTCAATAGCCTTTCTACTTTACTTTTCTAGTTCTTTTCTTCTGGTAAACTCTCTCTACAAATTAGTGGATTTCTCTTTTATCTCTTCCTATCTCTTTCTCTCTTCCGTTTAGTTACTTCAACAGGGATTTTTCACTTTAACAAGCTTTTCTTCCTAAATTTTCCCTTTGTCATTCAGTGTCATCATTATTTATTGTGGATCTTTTGTAGTTTGATTGATCAACTATTATAAAACCTTTCATTTTCCTGTTTCAATTAGGGCTTGGGAATCTCCTGAAACTAAGAGCCTATTGATTCAGCAGCATGGTGTTGAAGAACTGCGAGTTATCTCTTGAGAATCACGGACAAAGGTTTTGATTCTATCCCACTTTTCCATTTTTATTTCAGTATTTGTTCATTTGAGTTTGGTGTTTGATTTTTGAGTTTTGATTGTTGTAATTAGAAGCATTCACAAGATAAAGATGTAACTGGGGAAGTTATGAAAACCCAACAAATAGTTGAGTAAGATAACTAACTCCATTTTAGCTTTGCTTTGTTTATTTCTCTTTTATTAGCTTAACTTGAGTTTTCTTATTTAATTTATGCTTAATGCGACAATTATGTTCTCCTCTTAAAGGACTTAGACAATTCAATGTCTTTTCTTTGAAGGGAGTTAGAATTAGAACACCAAATACTTGTCTGAACTTCTGTATACCTCTGTAAATAAATTTGTTTTTTTATATCTTTGATACTTTTAGTAATAAATAAGTAATGAAGGCATTTTAATAACTAAAGGACCTCGTGAACATAATGCCATCAAGAAGGGAAGAAGTGGAGAGACGGATGATTATTTGTTGTTGTTACTACAATATTATACCATCTGTTTGTGCGGAAGTTCTCCATTAAGGCATATGTCATAATTATGATTGTAGATAAAATGTAAATAAAGTCTCTAGACATAACTGTAAACGTGTTTTCATAAATGATCGACATAAATGAGTTTATTAAGGCATATATCATAATTTTGATATGCATGCGTTTATTATGGATATAACAGCAACTATATCACTGCCAATTTAGTAGGGAAATCCTCACTGAAACATCTGAAAAAAACCATAAATCTTGTAGCGGATGTGAAGCTAGAAATGTTATTAACTTATTATATGCATTAGTGCTATTTTTAATTGATTTTGAAAAACAGGATAATAATATCATTCTACGGAAACTTTTAGTGGATCATTATCATTTTTTTAAGGGAACTTTATTGATACATATTATAAAATGCAAAATTTTTCATTTATGCGAATCTAGGGATGTTAGTATACATAGGAAGTGATGTGTTTGGGTGTAATTTGGTAATAGTTCATGTAATTTTTGATTCACCATCTATAAGTTTCAATACTTAAATTTTCTTATATAGTGTTGTCCATCAAATCATAGGATGTTGCGTAGATTGTGCTTGGAATCTTTTCGCTTATACGATTCCGAGCATATTATTGCCTTATTGTTAGAGTGTTGTACTCTCGAGTGTTGTTGGTTTCACTAAATACCGCAAAGGTGAGACAACAAGTCTATATAAATGTTGAATCCAAACTCATCTCAAAGTAAACATTTTTTTTCTCAACCAATTAGTGGCAAATTTTTTGCTACATTATTAATTAAGGAAGAGGCAAATTAATTCAACTAACTAGGTGGCTAATTAAAGTGAAGAGTTGGTTGATATTAGTTTGTAGTTGGCATTCATTGGAATGTTGGAAAATGGTGAATTAAAATTGTCTATAAATAGGCACCCTCCCATTCATCCAATGCATCATTAAAAAAACATTCAAGTTTCTTTTGTAGAGAGCTTCCTACAAAAAGTATTTTGAGAGTTTCCTCTTGTAGAGTAATTTATCACCACAAGAGAGTAATTAGAGAGGGGGAGTTGAGTGATTTTACCTTGTGAGTAAAATTGGAGTGTTTCCAACTATCCTAAAATTATATCTCGAGTTTGGGTATACTTGAGAAGGCTTGTATTTTGTATTCTCATTATTTATTAGTGGAGTTATCGGTGCCAAGTGGTTTTTCCCTTTTTAAGGGTTTCCACTTAAATCTCTGTATTTCTTACTTGTTTTACTATTGTTGTTGCAAATCTATTTTAGTTAACACATATCACCAGACTACCGAATTAATTATTCGGGACCTAACAGAACTTGGTCCAATATACTGCTGTAAGTATTCAAAGTCTGCATACATATTCTTTGTTCATTGTAATAAAAATTGGATAAAGTGAGCCGTTCTTTATGCTGGAATTTGTAGAAAAGGCTTATATGAACCATGTACATGCTAATTTAAGGGGGGTTGTGGACTTGACTTTGTGCACTTATATTTTCCTTTTTGTTATTGGTGATCTTTGGGTTTGCTGTAAGCTTGCTCTAATCAGAACCATTGGTTCCCAGAAACAGCTTCCTTGCAATAGGAATGTGAGACATTTAAGAAAAGGCAATATATGAAGCCTCATTCAAGTGATTTCCCTGTGATCCTCTTTGTTACATTTCCATGTTCCCTTTTTGTGGTCATTTGGGCAGTATCCTAGATTTTTACCAAGGGCCAGGTATCGCAATAGTTCATTTAGTGCACATGCATGCGCCTCGACTCACAATAAAATACCTTGAAAGAGCTAAACTTTTTGGATATAATGAATGCTGCTGAAGTAGTTCATTTAGTAACGAGTCATGTTTCATGTTCATTGTTTGCTGACCTCAATTGTGCATTTTACATGTTAGTGCTTTATTTTAATTATTTAGTACAGTAGAATCATCAACATTGGTAACTTTCTTGTTGTGTGAGGTATTCGGTGCAGGCTTACTTAAAATGCTTATATATTTCTTCCAAATAAACGCCTTTCAGAGTGTCGCATTAATTTTGTCCGCCGTCTATATGTTACGATTCTACCGATTTGGTCGATTCATGAATTATAGAAAACTGAAGCATGGTAGAAGCATACTCTGTTGAAGATAATGAGATAAAAAATCTTTGACTCGAGGTAGTCAAACTCGGTTGCCCCACTGATTAGTCGCTAAGCGGTCATGCACGGTAGAGAATCACATCTCATTTTTTTCACTAATATTAGTCACTACTAACACTCTCTAGTTTAGGAGAAGTGGAAAGCGGGCCTTTTGGAATTCTAATTGCAAAAACTCTTATCTTAAACAATAAATCATGTTTAAAAGTACTTTTTTCAAGGTATTGATCACCAGTCACTACTTATGTAATTTCCCAAAGCTAAAATAAAAAATATATTACCATTGACTACATCTTTTATTAGCTTTCAATGTCATGATAATAGTATTCCGTTGATTCTGTTTCATCTTGTCCTTTGATGCTGAAGTGTGTTTGTGTAATCAAATTTGTAGCACACCATATGCTATTTTAAGTTTTTCACCCTAATGGCTCTCTTTGAGAAGTTTACTTGGTACTTGACTGCTTTATGCTGAAGTTAAAAACCCCATTTTGCCGCAAACTAAATTCCTGCTCCCCTTGTCAAATCTTAGACAGTTTGGTGGTGGTCTGTAATATGGAAACATTTGTCTGCTTTGTTATTTATTGTGAATTTGGTGTTATACATAACGTTTAATTTTGGACTGCTCTGGCATATAGGACTTTGTTAGCGCAATGTGTTCTAGATATTTTAAAATTTTGATATGACGTCGTTTGTAGCAGACTGATGTTCATAGAATTGCATTATACAAGGCCAAACAATGACAAATAATTTATTTTAATCACGGGCAGTGAGTCACTTTTAGCTTATTAAGATCCAACCTAAAGGATTATATGTTGTTTGGCTAGTTCTAGTGTCGGTGATATCAGTAAGTTAGCATGAAGTCGTTGAATGGAGATGACATTGATATACTCAACTTTTTTTAACTTAAGCATCTTGAGACCTTTGATCTTTGTGATTTTCACACATTGACCCTTGGATCTTTTGTTTTCAAACATTGTCCCTTGATCATTTATATTCTTGTACAATGAGCTCCCGGTGTTAATTTAGATTTTTTAATGCACCAAGCCGTTTGATGATTTATAAACTACATATTAACGGAGTGTTTCTCAAATATAATGTGGTAAAACACTAAATAATTCTCAAAGTTTTAGCTTATAAAAAAAAGAGTTTTTTTCACTTCTTTTGTTTTGACCAAGTAAATTTCTAAACTAACCCACTTTTCATTTTTGAATAGTTTTGTAACATAAGTACAAGTTTTTTAGGCAATTTACATTTTCAACAAATAAAACACCATTATTGCATATTATTTTAAATACTTGTTAGTTGTTTATAAACTAAATGTGAGATATTATTAAACACCTTGTGAGCTTAAAATAACTTAACAACAATAAGTTAAAATGCAAAAATTTTGAGAAACATCCTCTGAATCATTTGAAATATTTAATCTAGCCCTATAATCAAGGGCTAATGTGTAACAATCAAAGATCAGGTGCTCAACACATAAGTTTATTAATGATTGAAGTTCAAATGTTTGAACTTTAGGAGATAAGTTGACGATATTGAGGGTTGAACTGAAGAGTCAAAGTGACACGGCCCGACACTTAGACATCCAGAGTTTCTCGCATTACATCGCAAAATGGCACGCAACGGCACTTCCCATGCCCATTCCGCAGCAAAAGGAGGTTTTTCTTGGAAATATTCTAGAATTTTGTATAAGTTTCTAGCTTAGGCTTCACACATCTAGAATTCTCTACATGTGTGTGGAATAAACTAGAATGTATCGAGATTTATCCATACTTATCCAGTTAAAGAGATATTTGTATAGAAAATTCTAGTGAAAGTTGTAATAGTCGTCGGATCGAAGATAATTCTATAGAACCGATCCGGACCATTCGTTAAGGAGGTGGAGAATGCCTATAAATATGTAACTCCCCTCCCATTTGTAATCACCTTGGAAAGTTTAGCAATAAACACTTGTAAGTTTCCTACAAAAGCTCTCTTTATAGTCTTTACTTAACTTCCGTATTCGTAGCGCTACTGGCGTGAAGAATTCTCGCAAAGGCTTTGCTAGCATAATCGTTAGTTGTTTTGTGCTAGTGTCGCATGGAGTTTAAGTGTTAAAATCTTAGCCCGTGATAGTTGGTATTAGAGCACTAATGTCCAATCCGAATCCTTCCGCGATAATGAGCGATGTGGAGAACATAGAACGCGAGCCTCGTGAAGCGGAGAAGCAAGCTCGCAAAGGCGGCCACAAGGACAAGTCTGTCGCAAGAGACCCCATGGCGGAATTCGAGAGGCGTCTAGCTCACTTGGAGCTTGCGGTAGCGGAACACCATGATCGTTGGGAAGAGCACACTCCAACGGTGGAGGGCATCTTTACCGAGTGCATCGAGCAATTCAAGGAGGAATTGCGAGAGATGGTGCAGCAGGTGAAGGATGAGATACTAGAGAGTCTCAACACATTGGCGGATCGCTGCACAAGAGCATGCGAGCAAAATGCATCGAGAATAACCATATTCCAAGGTGACATTCTCAAACTCAGGGAGGAGTTTGAGGCAAGTCAGGAATGGGAAGTTAGGCGTGATGAGGTGGAACAACTTAGAGCTAGGGTGAATGTTCTAAATCCCCAAGGGGCATCCGGAGTCATGGGAGTAGCTCCTAGGATCAATGTGCCTAAGCCCGACGCATACAATGGCAACCGCAAGCTAAAAGACGCAGAGAATTTTCTCTACTCAATGGAACGCTACTTTGGTACCACCGGCATTGTCGATGACACGGTAAGAACTTTCCAAGCTTCGCTTTATCTTAAAGATAGCACTTTGTCATGGTGGAAACGTGTTTCCCAACCCCTTAGCGATGAGGAGGCAACAGTCACCACGTGGGAACAATTCAAAGAAGAATTGAGGAAGGCAGATGCGGAGAATGAAGCCCGCGTCAAATTGCGCCATCTTCACCATAGAGATGGCCACATTCGAGAGTACGTCAAGGAGTTCTCCGACCTAATGCTAGAAATCCCTGATCTTTCACCAAAGGAGGCTTTCTTTTGCTTCATGGATGGACTCAACCGTTGGGCCAAGCTTAAACTTCAAAGGCGTGATGTTCAAGACATTCGTCAAGCACTTCGCATTGCTGATTCCCTCGTGGAGTTCCAAAAGAAGGGAGGCACCAAAGATAAAGGAAAGAAGCCATTCCACAACAAAAGTGGGGGAGACAAGGGAAAGTCTCAC
>CATIWQ010007264.1:0-17152 GCA_949673415.1 Euphorbia schlechtendalii
GTGAAGGATTGAATGAAATAACAATGGTAGTCATGGTGAAGAGGGAAGCAGCAAAGAAGAAGGACGTGATAGGAATGGGATTTTACAGTATAAAAATTTCTTACTTAATTTGTTTTATTTTATTTTAATACTTCATTGCAATGGAAATTCAGTTACAATTATTATGTTTTAACTCCCTTGCATTATAATTACAACAGAAATTTGTAATACTCGCAATTTCCGTTGCAAATTTCCCTCCATCATTTCCCACCCATTTTTTTGCAACGGAATTTTCAAACACTTGCAAATTCCATTGTAAACATCTTCACTGTTTTAATTCTATTAAATCTACGAGGGAATGCATTTTCCTTTGCAAATTCCATTGCAAGCTATTGGCTTTGCAATGGAAAAAATTCCTTTGCAAGCGTTCCGTTGAAAACTGCGAATTTTCTTGTAGTGCCTAATGTTGTGCTTGGCAAATACTAAGCGAGCCATGGCTACTAACTCATCAACAGGATCTCATGCTACTGTCAACCACTATAGTCCTCTAAACTTCCTTCTTTTGAAGAGCCGATATGAATGGATCATCCTTTGGCAATTTCTCTTTCAACAGAGATTGCTTATTGGCCTCTTCCTTTTCTTCTTCCTTCTCCTTCTCCTTGGTTTCAGCCTTATCATCCTTCTCATTAACCTTGTTCTCCTTTCTATCCTCAACTACTGCATCCTTCTTGTCCTCAACCTCAAGCTCCTTAGCCACCTATTGAGTAATGGATGCTGCCACCACTAGAGGATCTTTGGTATTAGGTGTTGGAGATCCTCCTGGTGTAGATAGAAATTTCATAGGTGTCTCAAGAGTGGTTGAGAAGAGATGAGAAGGATCAAATACAGCCTTTTATTGACCTAGAGGTGGAGATTGTGGTTTTTTCTCAAGTAGAAAATTTATAGGATTGGCCACCTTTGTAGGGACTGAACTAGCAGCAGCTGGTAGAGCTCTTAAGGGTAAGTCAAAATCCACTGAGGTTCCTTCCAAGACTTTACCATCCACCTCTTCTAAGTCATCCTCCTCTATCTTAGAGGTGCTCTTTTCTTTCATCTTTGCAATGAATTCTTCTAGAGCAGGTACTCTTCTTCCTTCTAACAAAGCTCTCTTCTCCAACTCTTCAGTAGCAATCCTTATATCTCCCACTATCCCTTTTCAAGGCACATGAGTAAAGACTTCAACTATGCTTTGGTTCATAGCCCTAATCATCTCATCTTTCTGTGGGTCATCTTCTGAGATGAGGGTCTTGATAAGTGTATAATTACACTTATTATCACATTACTTTTACACATTAAACACTATAGTTTTAGTCATTTTTACACTTCATATAAAAGATTTCACATGGTATGTAGTTGTTTTTTATGCAAATGCAGATACTAGGTAAATCTTGGAAGTAAAATGATCTAAAGTGGAATTTTATGAAAAAAGAGTGAAAAGGTGCAAAAAGATGCATGGAACTTAAAGATTTGGCTTAGGATCGAAGCTGTCGAAGATTGGTGAAATTAAAAGAAGATTTCTGAGTAAAACTCAATTCACGGTCGTGATAATCATTCTTGGTCATGACTTGTTTAATTCAGAAATAGAAGTTTGCCAATCAAAGATTCATGGTCACAACTTGTGTATCGTGGTCATGACTTGGATGGTTTTCTGGTTCTATCTTCTTAACTAACAACCGCCAAATAAGTATGATCAACCTCCATCAACCACCATCAACTAGCAACGAACAGACGCCTATCAGGAGTCAACCAATCATGTAAAGGTGCTTATCCATTGTGGATTATATCAAAGCTTCTTAACCAATCACAATGAAGAGATGCAATCTTTCACCAATGGACATAACCCTTCATTTGGATAGATGCAACCCTTCGAACTCTATAAATAGGGCTCTAAACTCACCAATTTCGTGGTATGGATTGTGAGTGATTATGTGTGTGTTATAGTGCATGTGTATGCATAGATAGAGAGTAAAAAAATGTCTAGATTTCGCTACGTTCATAAGTGTTAGCGAGAAAATGAATAAGTGATTTGAATCCTTATTCGATCAATAGATTTCTCTACATATTCAAGCATTTGTTGTATGAGTGTAATTGTAAAGCTCTTATCAATAAAAGTTTTCATTCTTCAACATTCATTTGTTAGATATTCACAAAGAATAGCATCCTAGCAGAGGTTCTGTACTGGCCAAGACTGAATTCAAAGTAGACGTAGGAATTGCGGGAATTGACGACTCCCATTAAAGAGTGGATACAGTTTGTTCAACTTTACCTTTCACTTGCATACCTTACAACTTTGCTTTGATTTTTACTTACACTTTCTATTTCGAAGTTTATGATATGTCTATGTGTCATAATGCCTATTTCGTGCTAAGTCTTTTATATTAATCAAGTTATATGCATTGGAGTTAATTTTAAGAGTAGTTTCGGGGTTAACAATATCATGTATAATCATTGGATCAGTGATATAATGTTGTTTAGTGAGCCAACATTTTTGGAATGGTAACTTGCTAAATGTGGCTATGTGAGAGTGACCCGTACTAAGCATAGTATTGACGTTGTCCAGGTTTATATAATTGTCTTAATTTGTTTGCACTAGATTTAGAAAAGTCATTTCATGTGTTGCACTATGTTGAATAATTGAATATCTTAGTGTCTAGAACCAAGTCTGTTAAATTAATCTAGTGAACATGATAACTTCGATGATTTTGCATATTTTCTTTGCTATACTTGTTCATGGGGAATATTTATATACTTTTTATCTTTTCTAATCTTTCATACATTTGTCTATTCATCCATCATTCCAATCCTCCTTTCCTAAAGTTTACATTATTTTATTTTCTTTTTATTCTACTTCCCTATTTGATCTTTAGAACTAGTCCTTCCCTGTGGGATCGATATCTTTTAAAACTACATTGCAGTTGTATACTTGTAGTTATCATCATTTTTATATTTGATAAGAGGTACTGACAACACCTATATTTTTCGTGAACAAGTTTTTGGCACTGTTTATATATAGCCGAATCTTGTGAACAAATTATTAAACTTATCAGTGGAAAAGTGGTGAACAGGTCTCGCCATAGGTTTTGGCCTTTTTCTTTTGCCTTTCCCCCTCTTCTTCAACCTTCTCTTCTTCTTCATCACTAGGGATGGCCATGTCTGGATCAAATTCTCCCCTTCTCTTCTTAGTGAGAGTACTGACTGGCCTCTTATCCTCCTCATCATCTTCTAAGTTGTTCTACTCTAAGGGCCTAGGCATGTACTGGTACTTGTTCATGGAATAGGTAATTCCTTGAGCCTTCCATTCAGTGACTTCAGTGGTAATTAACACATCTTCGGTAGCAAGTGCCTTACTTTTGCTGATTCGGCTCCTCTTTGCCTTAAGGATCTCCTCCTATTTTAGCATAGGCTCCCTCTATCTCTTAGGGGAGATTTCCTCAACCCCTTTTTCCCCTTCCTTCTTTGCGGCCCTTAACTCTTTCTCCCTTCTTTTCTTCATCAAATCCTTCTTCAAGGCCTCCTCCTTGTCCCACTTCATCCCGTAATCTACCATTTTATCAAAGGTCTCCTTCACAATCTCACTCCCTAGGGACCCATATTCTCCTAAGGAGTCTACACCCCATGTTGCCACAATTCTACTAATGAGACCACCAAGTGTACATTTGTGATGAAGCATGTGTTGAATTATGATGACTGGCTAGTTAACCTTCTTCTTCTCCACCAAGTACACTAAAATACAATGTTCATAGCTTGATATTATGTTTATGGAGTTCATCTTCTAAAGAAGGAGATGAGCTATTACAAACTACCAATATCTTAACTTTGGGGTATGTGAGTACAAATCTTCTCACCAAACCAACCTTCTGGCATGAAAGCCTTCCTGTTGTAGCTTATGGAGTCTTCACATCCTCTTTTGAGAGCAAAACCTTCATCTTTCAGATTCAGGAATTTTGCCAAAAAGGTAGGAGTAATAGTGATCTCTGTACCTTTTACCATAGTTTTGAGCTCCTCTTTGCTAACTATGCACTTCTTCAAGTTCTTGTAGAATTCAAGAACTATTGCTGAAGATTTTGGCTCCTTAAGTCAAATCCATGTATTAATTTGATGGAATTCTATAGTTTCTTTGTAGGGGTTAGCTTGTAAAAAGGATTCATCTCCTAGATATCTTTGAGAGATGATATTTGAGGGATTTGACCTGTATAGAACAGGTTCAAAGGTTTTTGGAGGGATTTTTATGACAACTTGTTCTTTGGGACCTTATTTTGATGATCTGGTTCTTTTGGGAGCCATTTGAATAGTTAAGGTTTGAAAGAATTAGGGTTCTTGGAAGAAAGAGTTTCTCAGAAAACTTAAAGAAGTTCTACGATTTTCGGTAAAGTGTTTTGATGATTAATAGTCTTTACCTATTTATAGAGCTATTTTAGAGGGATAAATGGTAATTTGCTGAGGAATAACTGTAACGGTTTCAGCATTTACCATCTGAAACATATAGGTAACTGTTAAGTGTATAACTGATGGAAGAATGTGAACAATTTTAACCTAAAGATCTGGCTTAGGATTCAGGTTTTTGAATTTCGAAATATGGAGTGATTCCCGGGTTAAATCTTCTGAGACATGGCACTATGCCTGGTTTTAAAGGATTACTGTTGTTTCTGAGACTAATTACTCTTCTGAGTAATTATGCCAACTTCTGAGAAATGTTCACACTAGGTTACTCATACCTATTTCTCTTCTGAGGAAAGTGAATTGATTTTTGCTCAAAGGTTTGGTGAAGATATTAGCTCTTTGATCTTCAATAGAAATGTATACTAGTTTTACATCTTTCTTGAGAACATGATCTCTTATGCAGTGGTGTCTGATGTTTACATGCTTCATTCTGCTATGCTGAACTAGATTCTTTGATAGATCAATTGCATTTTTGTTATCACAGAGGATTTCTATGCACTCTGACTTGACTCCATAGTCTTCTAGTTGCTGTTTGATCCACAAAGCTTGAGCAACATAGCTTCCCGCAGCCGTGTATTCAGCTTCTATAGTAGATAATGCTACTAAGGTTTGTTTCTTACTGTACCAAGAAATGATGCTATTTCCCAGGAAATGACATCCTCAAGTAATTCTTTTTCTTTCCAATTGATCTCTACCATAGTCAACGTCAGTGAATCCTTCTAGTGAGAATTCTCCATTACTTGGATACCATAATCTGGCTTCTATGGTTCCAAGCAGATATATGAGGATTCTCTTTACTGCACTCAGATGGGACTCCCTAAAGTCACTTTGATATCTTGCACAGTAGCTGACTGCATAGTGGATGTCAAGCCTGTTGGCTGTGAGATATAATAAAGAACCAATCATTCCTCTGAACTACTTTTGATAAACTTTCCTTCCTTCTAAGTCTTTGCTGAGTATGGTGTTGGATGCCATAGGAGTTGACATTTATCTTCCATCTTCCATGCGAAATTTCTTCAGAATCTCCTTGGTATATTTGTATTGATTGATGAATACTCCATTTGAAATTTGTTTAATTTGAAGACCAAGAAAGAAGGTTAATTCTCCCATCATAGACATTTCAAAATCATTCTTCATTTGAGAACTAAATTCTTTACACATCTTTTCATCAGTGGCTCTGAAGATGATGCCATCAACATAGATCTGAACAAGGAGAATGTCCTTGTTCCTTCTTCTGATAAATAACATAGTGTTTATTTTACCTCTGGTATATCCTTTTGAGATAAGGAAGCTTGTCAATCTCTCATATCAGGCTCTGCGGGCCCGCTTAAGATCGTATAATACCTTCTTCAACTTATAGACATGGCATGGATGCTTTGAATCTTCGAAGCTAGGAGGTTTCTTGACATAAACTTCTTCTAAGATGAATCCATTTAAGAAGGCACTTTTTACATCTATTTGGTATAGCTTAAACCCCATATGGGATGTAAAAGCATAGAGGATTCTGATTGCTTCAAGTCTTGCTAGTGGAGTGAATGTCTTGTCATAATCGATTCCCTCTTGTTGATTATATCCTTAAGCTACTAGTCTAGCCTTGTTTCTTATCACATTCCCTTCTTCATCAAGCTAGTTTTGAATACCCACTTAGTGCCAATTATGGATTTGTTCTTTGGTATTGGACGAGATCCCAGACGTTATTTCTGGTGAACTGATCCAGTTTTCCTTGCATAGCCATCATCCAATTCTCATCATGTTCTACGTCTTCGAATTTCTTGGGTTATATGATGGAGACAAATGTTGGGTGACTTATCATTCTGCTGAGTTATCCTCTGGTGAGGATGGGATTCTAAGGCGTGTCAAGGATCAGTCTTTCTTGGTGGTCCTTCTTGGTTCTTGTTTCCTTGGGCAGGTCATGATGAATAGGAGTCTTTTTTACTTCTAGATGATTTTCTTCATCTTCATGTTCTGAGAATCTGACCTCAGATGGTTCATCCTTTGTTGAAGTTTCTCCTTGGGTTGACTCAGAGGGTTGTTTATGTGAGATAGAATCTCCATCTTCCTTTGAGTTTCTTCTTTTTCCTACATGGTCAGTTTCATCGAAATCTACATGTACTGAATCTTCTAATGTTACTATTATTTTGACAAAGACTCTATAAGCTTTACTATGTGTTGAGTAACCAAGAAAAATTCCTTCATCAACCCTAGGATCAAATTTTCCAAGTTGTTATTTATTCTGGAGTACAAAACATTTACACCAAAATGCTTTAAAGTACCCAATTTTAGGTTTTCTACCTTTCCAAATTTCATAGGGAGTTTTATCAATTACTGATCTAATGTTTACCCTATTTAGTATGTAACTAGCAGCGTTGACTGCCTTTGCCAAAAAATATTTGGGAAGGTTGTTGTCACTAAGCATAGATCTGGCCATTTCAACTATGGTTTTGTTCTTCCTCTATACAACCCCATTTTGTTGAGGAGTGTGAGGAGCAGAGAAATTGTGCTCAATCCCTCTGGTGTCACAGAATCCAGCAAATAATCAATTTTCAAATTCTCTACCACGATCACTTCTTATTTTAGAAAGAAAGACTCCTTGTTCAACCTCAATTCTATTACATAGTCTGGAGAATCCTTCATAGGCTTCATCCTTACTACTTAGCATAATAACCCATGTATATCTGGAATAATCATCCACTATAACCATGGTATATCTATGTCCACCCATGCTCATGGGAAGAACAAGACCAAACAAGTCTAGATGAACTAATTCTAAGACTCTTTTCATGGAAAAATCAGATTTAGACTTAAAGCTCTTCTTGAATTGTTTTCCATACTAACATGCATTACACAAGTGATCCTTTTCGAAGTTTAAGCTTAGCAGACCCTCAACAAGTTTCTGTTTGACTAGTTTTGTCAGAAAGTTCATGTTAGAATGTCCTAACCTTTTGTGCCATAGCCATGACTCTTCTTCTTTAGTCATTAAGCATATATCTTTCTTAGATTTATCATTTAAATTAATTATGAACACATTGTTGACTCTAGGAGCGTATATCAAAGTTTTATTTGACTTACAATCAATGACGAAGCATCCTTCTAAGTCAAAGATGACTTTTCTTCCTTGGTCACATAGCTGAGTGACACTTAGAAGATTAAACTTCAAGCCATCAACAAGAGAGACTTCTTCAATTTTGAATACTGATCCAATGGTTCCTTTGCCAATGATTTTTCCCTTTTTTTTATCTCTAAAGTTTACATTTCCATATCTTTTGTGTTCTAATAAGATGAATGATATCTCATCTCTTGTCATGTGTCTTGACCATCCACTGCCTATATACCAGATTTGTTGACCTTCTGTGGATCTAAGACTTACCTCATCATTCGCTTGAGATTTTCCTTCTGAAGATGAGACTTTCACTATGTTGCTATGTCAAGATTCAAGTATTGGGTACATATCATCTACAGCCATGAAGTATATTTGAGTAGTCTCTTCATTCTCTAAGGAATCTGCAGAGCTCTCTTCTTCACTGTCGCTCCATGTTACCAAAGCTTTCTTTCCTTTATCCTTTCTTAGTCTTGGATAGCTTGATTTAATAAGTCCTTCCTGGTGACATTCAAAACAAGTTATAGGTTTTTGATTTTCACCTTTGATTTTCTCTTCAGATCTTTTGAACTTGCTCTTCTTCTGGAAGATTGACTTCTAGGGAAAACTTCCCTTCTTCTGAAACTTTTGAGGAGTCATTGAGTTCTTCTTCATGAACTTCTTGAATATTCTAGCTAGCATGGCTATATCCTCATCATCCTTTGATGAGCTTTCATTAACTTCTTTTGCTTTTAGGATTATTGCCTTCTTTCCTCCAAACTTTAGCTTTTCTTTCTTCTAAAAATTCTACATTGAGATCTCATGAGTGATTAAGGAACCAATGAGTTCATCATACCTGTAAGTGGTGAGATCTTGAGCTTCTTCTAAAGTAGTCTTCTTAGCCTGCCATTTCTCAGTTAGGCTTCTGAAAATCTTCTTCACTTGCTCCTCTTCTCAAATGTTCTTTCCCAATCTTTTGAGCTCATTGATGATATTTATGAATCTAGCATTCATGTTTGATATTGTTTCTCCTTCTTGCATTTCGAATAATTCATAGAGTCACACATTTTGATTGATCTTGGATTCTTTGACCTTATCTATTCCCTCATAGGTTACCTAAAGCTATTTCTAGATTTTCTTGACACTCTCACAACCTGAAATTCTGTTATATTCTACAGCATCTAAAGCAAAATGTAAAAAGTTAATGGCTGTTGTGTTACTTTGTAATTCTTCATGCTAGAGTCATTATATTCACTCTCTAGTTTAGGAGAGACTACCCCATCTACAGTAGATGTAGGAATGTATGGACCATTGGCTATAGCAAGCCATGCATACATATCCTGAGACTGTATGAAATGTTTCATTCTATTTTTCCAGAATTTGTAATTCTGTCCAAAGAATAGTGGGGGGTCTAGACACAGACAGCCCTTTTGGGAGTATCTATGTGGTCATGTTTCCAGGAAAATGCTTCATTCTATTTTCACCCATTTTAATCTTTTACTCTAGATTTGTTAAGTTTGTTTTTGAGTTCCTACTCTGATACCAATTATAGGACCAAGTAGGGTGATAACATAGGTCAGAGGGGGGGGTGAATGACTCTTTTTTGAATTCACTGTTTTCTTCAAAAGGTTGCTTCTGAAGATGCTTCTGAGTAAATATCCTTTACTCAGAATCCCCTTTATATATTTAAGTGTTTTAGTTGCGGAATTAATTAAACACGAAAAAAGAGTAGAGTAAGGAAATATGCAAATAGGGATTTTATCCTTGTTCAGCCTCTACTTAATCCAGTCCTTCGAATCTCTTGTCTAAGATTTAATTCACTAGTGGCTTTTCTTTAGGTGAAAAGCAAACCCTTTACAGCTTATGACTGAAGTTCCTTCCAACAGTTTTGCCTATGATGAGCTATACCAATACAGGAGTACCATCCTTTTGTATCTAAGGCTCTAAGCTTCTTCTCTCTTAAGTACCTTCCTTATGAGATTGTCAAGCTCCCTCACACTAACTTACCCTCAACTTAGTGTGATTTATAGCAGTTTTTAGATAAACAATTTTTGTGAGCCTCTGAACTTTGTTTCAGTTAGCTCAAATACAGACAAGTAAGATTTGAATGTTTACTAGAAGAAGATTGCAAGTGGATTTGAGAATTTGTTCACTCTTAAATTCTTTTGTTAATTCAGCAACCTTCTTCAGTGGTGGAAATCATCCTGTTATAGAGGGAGAGAATGTTTCCGTTGATTTTAGATCATTGCCAAGAATTCTGCTGTTGTCTCTTAATCTTGTTTTCATTAACAATCCATTATAGTATCTCGTCGAACTTTGATCCACGCCATGCTGTGCCAGGTTGATTTTGGGGACCCACTTTGTACAATGGATGCAGATGAGATTTGCAAAAAAGTTCTTGTTCCTGATTTTGCAACAAATTTTGTCTTGTAGTAGACTTGGGGACAGAGCACACGGTGACATTAAATGCAAGATCAGCTTTCTTGACTTTTAGCGTCGAAAGACTAAGTTGTCCTTTGTAGTACATTAGAGGGGCTTCTTAAGGTTCTGAGTCTTGAGTGTTCTTCTAATCTTTTGACTGCTTCTGAGGCATCATAGCTCTGCTGACATATTCTGGAGCTTCTGAGACAATTTGCTTTTGAACTCAGAACTTACAAAACTAATTTAGCTTCAGAATCCAACACTGACTACCATCCAGCCCATAATTTGGGTACCCTTCCCAAACCATCACTCAGATTTCTAAAGAAATTGCCAACTAAGGAATTCAACTTATAGAGTGTTGAATCCTTTACAATGTTAAATCTTAAGTGTTAGTCTCTCTATATTACAAATATATATTAGATAATGAGTGTTTGTCTATAGCTTGATTTGGAATCTATGGAAGATGAGAGTAATTTAACAGAGTTTTAGCTCTTAGAAGAAATTCGAAGTGATTCACCAAGTTTGGACATCTGCTCCAATCTTCTATTTATAGTTGAAGGTTTTGGAATTAGCCATTGCAAACTTCTCGTCCTGAGATCTCTTCAATATCTCTTCTCTTTAAATTCTTTCAAATTTTCCTATTAAAGGCAAATTCTAGGATGTTTAGAGGTAAAGATTTCGAACGTTGAAGCGCGGGATTAATCCATTGTCAAAAACTCGTTTGTCTTCAAGAAATCCATACTGATATTGAGGCGTGCGAGTTGCAACGTGGAATTCTGTGAATGGTTGACTTGCTGACATTGTAGAGTTACGTAGAGACACTAAGAAGCGGTGCACATCAGAAGATTCCTTTTATCTTGGACTTTAGTTAGGAATCTCCAACATTCCATACTAACACCATTTATTTGTGCGGACCACTGATCTTCTTTAATTTCAACATTTTTTCTCCTGAAAAGCATCAAAGGAATATTCCGTTTCTCACAGAAACCGTTAGTAGCACAAGCGTCAAATATTTCTCTAAGTGTTAAAGGTATACAACTTTTATAACAAAAAGCTAACTCAGCACAACTGAGTAAATATCGTATAAACTATGTAATATTCAGCTCAACTCAGCTTTTCTTACTCTAAGTCGTATCTTAATTAATTACTTTTTAAACTGAGTTGTTTTCCCTTAAAGAAACTCAAGTAAACTTCATTAATTAAGAGTATACATAGTACTTAATTAATTTCACTATCCTAGTTAATTTATTATTTCCAAAACTTTTAAGTACCATGAAGTACTATTAACTTGGGTTGAACAGTGGCCATAATAAGATAACTTGTCTAGGAGCCAGGTGACATTTTTCTTATTTTCCCAATTAGAACATATGTTAGTTTAATTATTTTTCTTTTCTATTATGAATTAAAATTTTTATAAACTCAGCTTTTTAAAAAATTAATTGCTGAGAAATAAACGTTAAGATGTAATTTATTGTTTTTCATTTTTATTAGTACATTTACATAATTTTTGGTTTTTTATATGTTACCTCCATGTTGCTACCACATTCCTAGCAGATATGAGATAGTTTGATTCTTTTACGGAAATGTGTTTTGATTTTCAAGTATTGTTCATGGAATTGTGTCAAGGGCATTATCTTTGGCTCCTTTTGTTTCTTATCCATTAATTCATTCCATTTCTTTGATTTTTTTCTCATATGTTGAAAATCATTTTTAATCACCTTTTCATTTATTTTTAATTCTTTTTTATTGTCTTTTTATCAATTACTAGTCAGGGTACACTTGAATACATGTTCCTACTAGGTAACTATCATTTTTAATCACCTTTCTATTTAGTTGTTATTAGCTCAGCTTGCATGTGTTTTGATTTTTTCACAAGTCTTTCTTTCTTCTCTATTTTGATTACATTATTTATAAATCTATTTCAAATTCTTTAAATTCTATTTTGTTGATGTTTAAATCTTATTCATTTTTCTTTCATCGATTTCTAGATTATTCTTATTCACTTATTTGGTAACAACCACGTAGTTACCAGTTTCCTATCAAATCTTTTAGTTAAACTGAATTAACATGGTATGAAAACAAACTGTCACTTAAAACACAAATATTATGTAATATTCATCATATCAATTAGAATATTAACAAACTTTGTTCTTAATAAAATTAAAACTAAAAACACAAATTGCTAATGATCTAAAGTTATTCCTAAAACTAAATTCTACTTAAAACTTATTACAAACCACATAAAGCTGGATATCTGTAACTTGTTTTGTTTTGAATCAAGCTACATACACTCATATAAATCTGCAATTGTTTTGTACATATCATCCTCGCTCTCTTCATGAGTTCCAAGTCTTTGTTCCCCATGCTTGTAAAAGCTCAATGTCAATTTTTTTTCTTTGATGATTTATGTCAAATCTCTTTGGCATCTTTCTTGGTTCCATTTTGTATTTAGCACAGCTCAACACGTAGACACCATAATCACAGAAAATAACATTCTAAATAACATCTTGTTAGTATTTCATTTGATCTAGAAAGATAGATTGATAATTAATAGAGTGAGTGATTCTGGTATCTATTTGTCTTAAACAAACTCATCATTTTTTCTGTTATGGCAAGTTATCAACCATAAATTATCCAATATTCCAAGTGGTCTTTGTTTTTGTATGTCTGTGAATTCATGAAATTAGTATTAGCCCACAAATTGAATTTATGGGTATAGTATGGTATGATCCTTAAGTATCTTGTTGTTGCGATTATTGTGTTGTTTGAGCTTAGCCTTCCTCTTAAAGAATCATAAATTATAATTTTCTTGATTTCAACTCAAACCTCTTTGGGATCTAGTGTTCATTCTCTGCCATTAATGAGAAAAAACATGGTCAACAATTCTCATTGCTAGAAAATTGCATCCCAACGCCCAAGATGTGTGTTGCGATAAGGTCTCCCAAGTTTGTCTACCTCTTCCTCTCTTCCTTCTGTGTCCATCATCTCAACACACTCCTTCACCACCCCATCAAATTTCAGGTCAATTGGGGTGAAGATATATTTGATTCGGTTGCAATGCATGCCTTTTTTTTCTTTTAGTAGATATCGCAAGATCAATGTGCTGTAACAATAATCATATCATATGTATAAATAATGTAAGCATTTAGTTCAAATGTGATTTTAGCACTTCCTACCAGATTAAAACTACATTCTTACCAGATGCATACAAGATCCATTACACTTTGCTTTTTCTACAAGATATCTACTTGTTTGTTACTAGTTACTTATTAGATTGAACTCTCAATAGGTTTTTTAATATCTCTAATCAATTTACATTTTCCAATTCATCTTATTTACTTTTAACACTTTTTTTAATGCTTTTGAACAAGGTATCTACTATAGTGTTATCTCCTACCAGGTATTACCAGTTTCCTACCATATAATTTTTAATTTCTTTTTTCCAAATTTAATTTCTAATATTTCTTTCTTACATGTTATTGCTCCTACCGGGTTCAAACCATATACCTACCATGTAGAAAGAAGTCTATTTTATTATGAGTTTTCATTATCTTACCTCACTTGCAAGGTATTCTCTCAGGAAGAATAGTTATGCCTAAAATGTCTTGTTTGATATGCCATTGACCTTGTACGTAAACATTAGAATCGCATCATTTTCATACAACTTTTTATCGCTCTTGAATGTTGTTGTCATTAAAAACAATCAAACTTATTTCTTTATAAACATTTAAGAGATATATTATATCCAAAAAATACTTACTTTCTTTCACCAAGTTTTCCATCTTTTAGAAATTGAGTTAATTCCTGAACAACCTTCTTAATTTTATTGTTAATCCAATTAAAGAAAAATCATCAAGTACATATGTACTAACATCTCGTCTCTTTGGAAGTCGTGATCCAAAACTTGGTACGTACAAGGTTTTCAACTTGTTTGATGCTCTGGTTTCTCTCTTTGGGCAGCCCTTTTGTTCATCCTCTTCCACTTCTTTCATCTTCTTGTTTTTCTCTTTACTGTTATTTCCTTTCTAGTTTCTATTCATGTCTCAAAATACAAACAAAAAACAATGAATTGTGTAAGTATTTCATTTATGTAATAATGTATGCATGCATTTTTTTCATAATAATATATGCACTTGTTCATGTATTTTCTACCCTGATTTTTACCTTTATAGGAATGCTCTATTTTATCGAGTTTAACGAGATCATTTGAGTCTAATGAAAAAGATTCATCTTGATAATATTTATTGTAAAGAATATTGATTAAATTTATGGCAATGTGTAAGAAGATGTATTTAGTTTTGTTTAGATTTTATACCTTTTGAGGCTTTATATCATTTTACCACTTCCAACTCATTTTGCTTATTTAATTTGTTCCTTTGGCATTAGCTTTTTCTTATTATCCCTCTTAGTCACTCTGAGTAGATTCATCAATTGGCTGTATTAGGATGCTGAACTTTGATGTTGTTTTCTATGCTCACTTCTTTCTTGTGAAGGTCTTCTTCCTTTTCTCTTTCATCTCCTTAACCTGGCTAGTGCTTGATTTTGATTTAATGACCTCCCAGTTCATGCCATTCAAGCATATATGTTCTTGAGAAATCGTTTATGTTGTTTCAGGAGTGATGCATGTATTTGCATCGTCATTGATCGTTGTCATCAGTTCTAGAGGAACCTTCTCTCTTGGTTTACTGGAAGAATGCATGATTTTGCTCCCTCACTCTCTTTGCTCTCTCCTTCTTTCTCCATTTTACCTTATTCTCCTTGATTTTGGTCTTCTTTTCTTTGCCTTCCATTCCAAGGCTTGTTGTATCTTCTTTGATCCCTTTGCTTACTTCTTTTTCCTTTTCAATATCATATTTTTCAGTTTCTCCTTAGTTTTCGTCTTCTTTTTCTTCCTCTTGTAATGTAGTTGAATAGATTTGGTCATCTTCCTTTTCTTGTTCATTTTCCTTATCCACTTCTTATTTTTAAAATCAATGTTCGTCACTTTTCTACTAATAATATAAAAGTTCTAAATATGAACATGTGTTGTCAGTACCGATTATCAAATAAAAAAATGATGATAACTACAAATATACAGTTGCGATGTAGTTTTAAAAGATATCAATCCCACATGGAAGGAATTCATCTCTAGTTATCAAATAGAGTTATGGGATGAAAGAAAATAAAATAGGTTAAGGGTTTTGAATGGTAAACTAATGAATAAACAAATGTATGAACAGATTAGAGAAAATGCAAAATATATAGATATTCCCTAAGAACAAGTATAATAGAGTAAAATATAAAAAATAATCAAAGTTGTTTTAAACACTAGATAACTTCAACAAACTCGGTTCTAGGAACCCAAATATCCTATAATTCATCGCAGAGGAACACATGAAATGACTTTCCTAAATCTAGGGTAAACGAATTATGACACTTATAAGAACCTGGATAACAATAATATTATGCTTAGTATGGGTCGCTCTCACATAACCATATTTAGCAAGTTACCACTCCAAAATTAGCTCACTAAACAACATTATAATCACAAATCTAGTGATTATACACAATCTTGTTAACCCCGAAATCACTCTAAAAGTCAACTTGAAAGCATATAACTTGATTAATATAAATGACGCAAGATGAAATACTCGTTATGACACATAAACATATCATAAACTTCGAATTAGAAAGTATAAGTAGAAAACAAAGTAAAGTTGTAAGGTATGCAGGTGAAAGCTGAAGTTGATCAAACCGTATCCACTCTTTTAATGGGAGTCGTCAATTCCCGCAATTCTTGTATCTACTTTGAATTAATTCTCAACTCGTACATAACCTATGCTAGGATGCTATTCTTTGTGAATATTGAACAAATGAATGTTGAAAAATAGAAACTTTTATTGATAAGTGCTTTGCAATTTCACTCATACAACAATCGCTCGAATTTGTGGAGAAATCTAGTGATCAAAACAAGAATCGAATCACTTATACATTTTTCTCTCTTACACTTTGAACTAGCAAAATGTATAACTTTCACTCTCTATCTATGTCATACACATTTTCTTCATCTATTCCCCATGCAACACTACAAAATTGGTTAATGTGAACTCTATTTATAGAGTACGAAGGTGATAAGTGTATAATTACACTTATTATCATATTAATTTTACACACTAAACACTATAGTTTAAGTCATTTTTATACTTCATATAAAAGATTTCATGTGGTATGTAGTTGTTTTTTATGCAATGCAGATACTAGGTAAATCTTGGGAGTAAAATGATCTAAAGTGGAATTCTATGAAAAAAGAGTGAAAAAGGTGCAAAAAGATGCGCGGAACTTAAAGATTTGGCTTAGGATCGAAGCTGTCAAAGATCGAAAAAGTTACAAGGAGATTTCTGAAGAAAAACTAAATTCACTGTCGCGACAATCATTCGCGGTCGCGACTTGTATACTTCGGAAATAGAAGTCTGCCAATCAAAGATTCACGGTCACGACTTATATATCACGATCGCGACTTGGATGGTTTTTTGGTATTATCTTCTTAACTACCAACCGCCAGATAAGTATGATCAACCGCCGTCAACTACCAACGATAAGACACCTATCATAAGTCAACCAATCATGAAAAGGTGCCTATCCATTGTGGATTATATCAAAGCTTCTCAGCCAATCACAATGAAGAGATGCAATCATTCACCAATGGACACGACTCTTCATTTGGATAGACTCAACCCTTCGAACTCTATAAATAAGGCTCCAAACCTCACTAATTTTGTGCAGAAGAAAGGGGTGAAAGATAGTGCATAGTGTATAGATAGAGAATAAATATCTTGTTTCTCTACGTTCATAAGTGTTAGCAAGAAAATGTTTAAGTGATTTGAATCCTTGTTTCGATCACTAGATTTCTCTATATTCTTGGGTGATTTTTGTATAAGTATACTTGCAAATCACTTATCAATAAAAGTTTTCATTCTTCAATATTCGTTTATTCTATATTCACAAAGAATAGCATCCTAGCGGAGGTTCTGTATGGGCCGAGACTGAATTCAAAGCAGACGCAGGAATTGCGGGAATTGACGACTATCATTAAAGAGTGGATACGGTTTGATCAACTTTAGCTTTCACTTGCATACCTTACAACTTTGCTTTGCTTTCTACTTATACTTTCTATTTTGAAGTTTATGATATGTCTATGTGTCATAATGCGTATTTCGT
>CATIWQ010007274.1:0-14777 GCA_949673415.1 Euphorbia schlechtendalii
GTAAGGACTTATATACAAATAATATGTCTAACTTTTTACACAAGTAAAAGAAGTATCAAATCTAAACTAATTTTTGAAGTTCACTTTTAGCATCCTAATGCGACGTCCATGGCTAACATTTCTCTCAATAGGAAAAGGAAGTGTTGATCATCAAGCAGGGCCGGCCCTGGGGGTGGGCAACAAGTGCCACTGCCCAGAGCCCATGTCAGAAGGGGCTTAAAAAATGATGTTTTTTTTTTTATAGTTTTAATAATTAATGTTAAAAAGATAAAAGTAAACAATAATTATTAGAAGATGAAATGGTAAGTAATTTGTTATGGAAATGAGAGGTATCCACAAAAAATAATTAATTTTTATTATAATTTTTTATCAATTGCTCATTTCATTAATCTTTATGTTATTTTGCCTAAGATCCTCAATTTGTCAGGACCGGGCCTGATCAAGCCGACCCTCGGAGTCGGGTACAAAGTGCCATTGAACAAAAGGTTCAAAGTAATTTTTTTAACCTTTTAGATTTTGTTCCAGAAAAAATAATAATAAATATTAAGTTTAAATATTTATTATTAGGTCATGGATTTCACCTACAACTTCCTCAAAAATTGACTAAATGTTACTAAAATCAACTCCCCCCATTTCAAAAAATAAGTGTAACTTTAATCTTTTTAAAAAGTTATTTAATTTTCAAACTGTAACTTTAAGATTTCAATGCAATTTTTAAATTTTTTTATCTATTTTACCCTTATTTAATACACATTGAAAATGTAAAATAAATAAATTATCCAATCATCTTTTAGATTAACAAAAATCATAAAAGTAAATAAATATTTTTATTATTTTAATTAATATTGACACCAATCTAAAAGAAATGGAGGGAGTATCATTTTAATTAATTTTGAGACACCTGAAAGGACCACGGTTTTCCAAACACCAGACTCCTAGTACATGATCCCTCTATGATAAGCAGCACAATTAAAAAAATATGACCATTAAAATCCAATGAATATTGTAATGATTATTCTTCAATGGCAAAGAATTTAACAAAATTTTCAGAGACAAACATATTGTTTTGAAACTATGGGTTGCTTATTTCTTCCTTAAATTTACCAGAAAGAAAAAAAGAAACAAAAAAGAGGACTCTTGATGTCATGTCACTCCATCACAATTACAATATGTCCACCAATTTCACATGGCAGTAGTTTTCCAAACAAATTATTCGCCACACTAGAGGTCAGAGACACGGG
The DNA here is from genome assembly GCA_949673415.1 of Euphorbia schlechtendalii. Taxonomy (NCBI): domain Eukaryota; kingdom Viridiplantae; phylum Streptophyta; class Magnoliopsida; order Malpighiales; family Euphorbiaceae; genus Euphorbia; species Euphorbia schlechtendalii. The sequence goes on from CATIWQ010007274.1 coordinate 1,242, forward strand.
ACGAAAGCTAGTTGACAACATCAACAATAACCTTGCGAGACTTGAGAACTGACCACCTCATGCGCCGATAGTATGCAGCCTGAAGCAATGCCAATGATAGTACAAATATCCACTTGAAACCCATCTGCACAACCATTATGTTTTTATCATCATAATTATTATTCATTTATTTTAAACTATTTATGGTTTCAGGCAAAAGAAACATGAAATGAAATGAAGTCAAAATATACCAGTTTCCTTTCTTCCATTTCTGGTTCTGCAGCCCATGACAAAAATGTTACAACATCTTTTCCCATCTGCAAAACAAATGATGTTCAAGAGACTTGAGATTTGAAACCTTAATTCTGAGAATTTACAACATTGTACCTTTGTCACGGTATATCATGTGAAACTGAATATAATGCACTAGAATGGAATAAAAACCTGAGCTTCTGTAGCAGGGGTGCCATCTTCATACTCAACAGCACCATCGTTCAGCATTTTAGGCATGGCAATAGCTCCCCCAGGAAAGTATGGATTGTAATGCAACCCCTCCCTTATCTACAAAATATTAATTGTTTAAAATTTATTATGGGTTAGCTAGAGCCTAGAGGACCATATTTTAGCACCCAAAAACATTAACTCTACACATTCAAAACAACAACAAAAATATGAAAGTATGAATTTCTTATAAGTTTCATCATTTAAGCAAAAGGTTAGTTAGCTTAGAAAGATGTGTGTAGCATAAATACAAAAGAGATAAGATTAATCTGTTCAACAAAGGGAGAAAAAGTAAACCATGCATGCTTCCTCAAAATTATAGTGACAGTAGGGATTAACTGTAGACACCCATATGAAGGATAGGGTTCTCTTATACGTTCCAACTAATCCTAGAGCATTGCACATAGCAATCATTGTATTGAGCATCTTCCAAAGCTTTTTCTAAAATGGTCAATACCGTTCATTTAATTTTCTACACTATATCAAGCTACATATTTTTGGTACATATTATGAAATATTCATCTGAGATCTAAATTTGACAAAGAAATATTCATCCAGTGTCATGTACAAATACAACACAAGAAAGTAGCCATACAAAGAACTTACTTGAACACCAGCAGGAGGGTCGCGGTAACCAGTTAAAAGAGCAAAGACATAGTTTTGACCATTGTGTCGAGCCTGCAAGAGAGAAAAAATTAATTAAGGAATCCTGGGACTACACTATACTAAACCATCTGAGCTTTCCGAAAAAAGTTTCTAAAACATTGAGGTAGGAATTACTTTGGTAATAAGACTAAGATCTGGAGGATAGGCTCCTCCATTAGCAAATCTAGCGGCTTGTTCATTCGCATATGGCTGAGGAAAACGATCACTGAGTTTTCCAGGGCGAGTAAACATCTCCCCCTCATCATTAGGCCCATCAACCACCTCAATCTCAGCTGCCATAGCTTTGACCTCCTCCTCAGTATATGCAACGCCAACCAAATCACGATATGATATCAGGGACATGGAGTGGCAGGATGCACACACTTCCTGGTAGACTTGGTGTCCACGGCGAATCCTGCGACGACAAAAATGACCTGTTAACCACAACACAACTCCCCCTTTATCTACTAACAATAACTCATATTTCATTTGTCAACCTGGAAAAGAAATATATCCTAAGGCATTTGGAAAATTCCTTTCTATGAAACCGCAGGTAGAGAGGACATGCAGAAAGGGAATCAAAGAGCAAAAAAAGAACACAGAGTAAAACACTTAAAAAACTTCCCCATCCTGTTGTTAAACTGTAAGAAGCAACAGTGTTTTTACATTAAGGACATTATTGAAATGACAACAGAGACTGAACCAAAGAGAAGATATATCAAGTAAGACTAGACAGAAATCAAGTGCATATGCGCGAAATTAAGACTACATAAATTATACTTGCAACCACAAAAAAGACAAACAAATAGTAATCAAGCACACCTGGTAAAAGATTGAAAAGTTACTTACGAAGCATGGTCATACGAACTTAAAATGCCTTTGTGAGGCCAGGGATAATTTGGACATGCTAAGCCATGCTCTGCCTCATCAGAAGATGCTGCAACTGTGGTGAAACCCAGAAACCCTGAAAGACCAGCTCCAATTAAAGCAAAAGTTTCTAAGTGCCTTGTTCCCCCAGATCCAGCATCGACGTTAATTTTCTTTGAAGAAAATTTAGACAAAAATGGAGACGTCTGCAGAATATCACATGCAAAACTATAAGCTAAGTATTCTGAAGCATGAAGGCAAACCAAGGTGCATCAGCAACTTGGTTTGTCATGAGTTACTATAAAATCCAAAATATTAGCACAATACATGAGCATTGTCTTGAAACATAATCAAAGAGTTAATTTATCTTGAGAGATATCTGCACAAATAAAATTTGGAACAAGAGATAAAGTAAAAGGGGGAACTATAGTTCTAAGTTCTTACAGTAGAGAATGACTTTAGTTTCCTCCTCAAGAGCTGGTGGATCACCCCTCCTCCAGCCATTGCGCTGATTTCCTGTATTGTAATCACTATAAATAACAACAATAAGAATCCAAGGCAATAATCAAAATAAGAAAATGCATGAAGCTAAAACGCCATGCTATATGATATGGTATAAGTAGTTCTTTTACAATAAAGATGCAGTATTGTGCTATATATTCCAAACTGTTTAATCAGTGGATTAAATTTCAACTGAGAGCATCACATCAAGTTTGCTCAATAATGAGCAATAAAACCAAAATTCAGGGAAGCGCATATAAAACTGGCTTTCATCAAAAACATCCATCAGATTGGGTAAACAATAAGGAACTATCCCCAATTTTTTTATTTGTCTGATGAAAACTAGCCACTCCAACTTAAGCACACAGAGATTCTATTTTCTGATCGCACAGGATATTCTAAGCGTACAATTATTTACATTCGAAAGTATAGAAGAACAATTATTGCTTCTCAATTCGTTATAATTAGAGCCCAAACTCAGACATCTGAATATAAGCGAATTACACTGCTACGCCACACATACAAATGGCGAGTTTTCGTATGCCTTCAACTAGGGAGAGGATAATACACATGCGGAAGGAAGGGGTGTGCAAGTGTGCCGTTGCAACCCACGGCCGCCAGGATCCACCAATAAATGGTAGTTCCAGTCCAGGAAGCCCTCCGTCATGAGGTTACTGCTGAAGGTGGAGCTTTGCACCCCCAGATTTGGCAACGAAGATAAGATCGTGGAGAAATATCTTATTACCGTAACGGTGATAGGAACATGTACCATTCACAAATGAAATTGCAGAAACATCAAAAAGAGGAGAAGAATAAAAAATGAACGAGAAACATCACAATAGAGAATACAAGATTACCTAATTTGGCGATGAAAATGGAGATCGGGAGGGCTAAGAGCCGCGGCTGTGGATGTGTTGAGGACTGTAGAAAGAGAAGAGCATAATTACGGGGAAAAATCAAAATCGTTTGGTCAAGTTTGATTGGGCCTGAGAGTTGGGCCGAGTGCCCCCGTCTTCTTTACGAAAATTAACTAGTTCTTCATTTTGTATGATATTCATTTTTGAAGTTTTTTTACTGTATGTTTATAATGTAAAGGTGAAATTTATACATTTGAAAATTAGAGTATTCAAATTATCAAAGTATGAAAATTTGATAAATGTGCCATAAATATAGAGCAATGTAATTTGATAAAAGTGCCATAAATATAGAGCAATGTAGAAGTAGATGGAAAATATGTGATATATATCAATATAAAAAGATAGATTCTATGATGACTTTGTAAAAATTAAAATTGTCATTACTTTATCTCTTATCACTATAAAATCAATGATATGAAGATTGATCCAATAATAATAAGAGGTAAAGTAAGATATGTTTTGTTAAAAACAAAATCGCCGTAACTTATACCTCTTCTCTTTATATACACGTATGTTTACTTTTATTCATACACGTGTGTTTTACCTTTTTTTTTATATAAGTGATTGAGTACGTATTACAAATTTAATTATTTGATTGAGCATAACATATTTAATAGTCTTTTATTCTGTCAAAGACGCCTAACCATGGTTTAGACGTTTATGATGAACAAAGCCTTTGACAATTTTTGTTTGATGTACCATGAATTTTCAAAAATTCTTAATAGTTTCGTGAATTTGGAAAAAAGTGCATTTGTTAAACCCTTAATGTCATGTATAACTTTAGTTAAAAAAGAAAAATCAACTAAAACACATATTTGAAAAGTTAAACCAACCAAATTCGATACATATATAATTGGAAAATTGTTGCATTTTTTTCAAGTTCGGCTAATTGAAACTTCTAAAAATTCAGGATGGTATAAATAAAAGTTACCAAGTTCCGGGAATTTTTAGCAAGGCAATTTATTGGTTTTATATAAATAATAGAATATCGAAATTTATACTGTTCTAAATAATAGTATGGATATTATTACTATTAGTATACTTTATTGACAGAGTATTTTATTGATAAAGTAAACACTAAACATGAAGAGATATTGCTGGAACTTGAGCAGAAAACGACTCCAAGATTCTGAAAAGGCATGCAAGTTGCAACTATTCAAATTTCAAACCAGAAGTTGTGACTCCGTCATATTGTTCAAAACAGAGCACAAGTTGCCCAACTAAGATTACACTTTAGTTCGGTTCTTCATTCCACTTCTACACAGTTTAACAGACTAAACTTACTATTAATAGCAGTATTATACCCTTAGCTGACTACCCCATTTGGACAACATCCTGAAAGATCAAAACTTGTTCTTATACCAATACACACCTTTCTTCTGATCATTCTCATCAGCCTCCACATAAATGCACTCCTTCGCCTCTCTCCACATCGCCTTGTAGAAAGGAGTCCCATCAAACCGGTAGTATTCTCCTAAAACCGCTTTTATCGCCTCAGTCGCTTCCACAGCGTGATAATGCGGCATTGTCGAGAACAGATGGTGCGCCACGTGGGTGTCCGTGATGTTGTGGAAAACCTTGTTCAACACTCCATAATCTCTATCCACGGTTGCCAGAGCCCCTCTCAGCCAATCCCACTCCGACGAATCGTAATGCGGCAACGAAGGATGCGTATGCTGAAGAAACGTGATCATAACAAGAAACCCGTTCACAACCAACAACGGCACGCCATAAACACAAACAACCCAACCAAGCCCCGTCGCTAAAACTAAACGGTAGAGACCATAAGAGACGGCAAGAACGCCGACATCCGATATGTATATCTCGGTCCTCTCACGATCGTTGTAGATCGGGCCGTACGGGTCAAAGTGGCAGGCGAACCGATCGTACGGCCTACCGGAAACATTGAAAGCCAAGTACAAAGGCCATCCAAGGGTAAGAGTGACGGTTAGAGTGAAAACCCGGCCTAGTGGGTTGTTGAGGTATTTGGAGTACCAGCCGATGTTCGGTTTTGTTTTGGGGACAAAGACTTCGTCTCTTTCGAGGGAGGCGGTGTTTGAGTGATGGCGGCGGTGGCTATGTTTCCATGAAAAGTAAGGGACAAGGAGGCAAGAGTGGAGTACAAGGCCAACGACGTCGTCCAGCAACTGGTAGTCGCTAAAAGCGTGATGCCCGCATTCATGTGCTATGACCCACACACCGGTCAGCACGCAGCCCTGCAGGGCCCAGTAGAGTGGCCATGCCACGTAGGAGAGATGGGGCGGGAGGAGGTAGAAGTAATTGGCGGCGATGTAATAGAGGACAGTGGAAATGGTAAGATCGTGAAGAATGTATGAGAAGGAGCGGGGGATAGAGCGCTTGAAACAATGAGGGGGAATTGCTTTCTTGATGTGACTGAGGCTGAATGGAGGCTTTGAGTGAGGAACTCTCTTTAGAACTTCAGATTTCAGTTTGTTGGGTGAAGAAGGGGAAACTGACATTCTGCCACCGCCACCCATTTTTCCGCTACCTGAATATTAGACAAAAGAGGACACGGTGAATTTTCCTGATTAAACAGCTTCTTACACTTATGCGCAAGTGTTGCTAAATCAATTTTTCTCTCTATGATTAGACAATATTCTTATGCACCAAATGAAAGTTGAAACGTAGCACCACTATATGCAAAAAGAGACAAGCCAACTAAGTCCACGAATATCTATGCTAGCTAGATCTAGTGCCGGCCATGTAGACATTTATTACACTATCAATGAACCTAATTTTATACTACCTAAAAGTAACAAACTTAAATTCCTTCTGTAGGATTTGTATTAAGAATTCAATTGTTTTTTTATGTTTGATTTATCACAATTATTTATTTGGTATTTGATACATTCAAATTTTACATATTTAAAATCTGTCATATTAAATTTTAGTATAATAATTTAAGGGATTATATAATAATTTAAGGGATGATTGAGAATAGATAATTTTATACATAATTAACAAAACATAAACTTTCTCTAAATGATAATATAATTATTTCACGTTTTTTAATATTGTTGGATACACACTTTATGTACTTAAATTAAATAAATAATGTACCAAATATGCATATAGTGAATACATTAACTACCAAATAAGCAAAAAATATAAGCCAAGCATAAAAAATGTTGTTCAACATATCCGATACGGTACCAAAATAATATTTGATTTATAAAACAGGCCACAAACAATTATTTAATCCTAAAAGTAACTAATCGGCCAATATAATCATGTTATTGGGTGTTGATGCTAAAGTGCATATTCAATTTGGCACAATTTACGCTTTTAGATAGATATTTCATAATTTATCCCACAATTCAACAATATCATTGTATTATGTATAACACATACACTAATTAGAAAAAAAAATCATCTGTTCTCAATTGGTGTTCTCATGTCTGTCCCCTCAATCAAATAATATCACGTGTCAATTTTTATTATATTTTAATTAAAAAAGTAGAAGAAAGAAATTAATAATTATTAAAATATAATAAAAATTGACAAGTGATATTTTTTATTGGGAGGATAAGTACGAGGACACGTAGGAGTTTTTTCCATCTAATCACAAGCTTGTTTTGAGCCAGCTTAAAAGTGACACATTGTGAATCAGGTAGTAGTTAGCACCATTAATTATCAAGCAGGTTCAACGCCAGAACAGAATAAAGAAAGCTGTTCCACATTTATGAATTATGACCAAAACAACAGAACATAGACAAAAAAAAAGGGGCAGGTAGACTAAGCTTAAAGAAGTTGGGACCATTCAAAAGAATTTAAGCCAAACAAGATCATAAACTTCTGACTAAAAAAAACTCAAAAGAAGAAAGATTTGCAAAATTGGTTGGGGAATTTCATCCTCAAGTTGAATGAATTTGGACGGAAAATAGCTTCTAATTGCCAGTACCAACTGATTTGACCCCAACAACCCACTCTTTAAATTGACGAGAGAGAATTTCAAGTCCAGGCACAAATATGTTTGGCAATTTTCTACCATAATCTCCCTAAGCAGTGATTTTTTACAGCAGCAGATCCAGATGACATATATTTTATTTTCCAAATTACTAAGCAATCAAGTACTGAAAGCAAGAAACTGCATCAAGATGCAATTGAGATTCTCTTCTACTAATATGAGTATGACCTGCTAAATAAGCGCACGAACTCGTAAACAACAACAAAAGAAATTCCAAATTAAACAACAATCATACGCTGGATTCAGGGAAAAAATTCCTTAAATTTAGGAACATGTAAGCATTTTATGAATCTAAGGCACAGAAGATTCGAAGATAAAAATATTAAGTAAAACATTTGATAACTATTCTTTGATTGTTTAAGTATAATCAACAATAAAAAAACAACCGACCAAATAAAAAAGAGAAAAATGCCGTTTGTTTTTTCCTCCATAAAACAGCGAAATATTAAACTAACCACACTGTTACGTAAAAGAAAAAGAAAAATGAACTTTTCAAAGGGGAAAGCAAAGAGGAGAAACGACGTCGGAGGAAGCCAATCACAAAACGAGTAAGCTTAACAAAACAGTAAAATCTTTTGAGTAATGATCCAATCAAAGCTCGAATAGCGGAAACTAGCTAGTTTCGTACCGACGGATCAAAGTCGGAGAAAACGATCAGAGCAAAGGGGTTCAAAACATTAGAAGAAGAAATTAAAATATGGAGGGAAAGAGGAAGGAATTTAGGAAAGACAAATAAATAACAACAAGAGAAATGCAAGATAATAATAGACTGACAGAAAGGGAGCGGAAGGAGTACCTGATAAAGAAGATGACCACAGACCGAGTTACTCTTTTTAATCTCTCTCTGTTTGATTTTTCGCAAGATGGCCGTTACTTATGCAGAAGAGCTTGGGCGTTCTCCATCTCCTCCTTAATTTAACGGGTCCCACCTCTTACCTTACTAACATGTTACATGTACCTGCTATTTGGCTTACGTGGTGTTTTTAACTAAAGGTGGTAGGCCAGGAACCATCTCCATCTTTAGGATTGTAAATGAATTGAGTTCTCCATCACCAGTTTAACATTCGGTTCGGTAATAGTTTGACTTAGTTCGATTAATATATATGATTATAATTTTGGGTTCGAATATTTAACGAGTCGAACATAAAAAAATCACAACTCGGCTCTTTAATTCACGAGCAAACTCGATTAAAGGTTTTGAGAATAAGTTCATGAACATGCTCAACAAATGTTTGTGAGGCTATATTATGCTTGTTATTCTAGTGTTTCATTATTTACAATGGTATTGACTTGAAATGTTGTGTTTTTAATATAACTTCAATCTTTCAATGACGTTTAATGTTATTAAATTGGATTAGGATTCTCTAAATTTGTAAGTGAATAAAAATAAACGAGTCCGTTCGCAAACAGATAAATAAATAATTTACAAACAAAAGAAATGAATTGTTTATGAACAGTTCATAAACAAATAAATACTTAAATGAGTCAAATACAAACATAATTTGAAATCAAATTTAAACTCGACTCGACTAGTGTTAAGAGAGCATAATTACAAGATGTCACTCTCTCGAAGATTACGGCAGAGCTCGTTTCGTCAACCACACGTTGGGGGAAGCCTCACCCCAATTCACCCACACCATTGCTCTCATTCATTCTTTTCTGTACCGGTCTCGATTATGAGACGGTTTCATGTGCTAAGGCAAATGAAGTTGCCTCAATTGCTTCACCATACGATCATAAGAATTTGATCTCATCTCGTAAAGCGAGGCGGTGGCCATATAAATAATGGCCTCAATTGTCATGTGAATAACCACATCCTAGAATGAAGGAGTGGATAAAACTCAAACTTGGTCTCCCTTGTTCTAGGGATCACGATCCCCATTTTGACCAATTCAAATCTCCTTGATTTGGGGGATTTGGTAGTCTCTATAAATAGGGGAAAGCAGCCTCCATAACGGGTTAATCACATTCTCTCTACTCACTTCTCTAATATTGTATATGTATAATAACTTTTTACTCTTACTAACTTAAGCATCGGAGGCTCCCCGGGGGACAAAGCTCCAACCCTACTCTGATCTTTATCTGTTTTGCAGGAGAGATCTCACACATTTAATCCCCCAGTTTCTGAAGTTCCGCCAAGTTTGAGCCTAGATCAGATTTAGAACTTTCAGTGGTGTGGTGAACGTGGACTAAACTTGCCTCAACGAGAATTTTAGTTCACTACACGTCTTTACATATGTCGATAAGTATTCTATTTCACCTTTTTTTTCTTTCTCATCAGAATCGTTCGACTTGTTATCGGATTACTCTCTCTCTAGTTGAAAGCCCGATTGCAAGAACTACCATTTTACTTGTCCCCAGTGTAGGAATATCACCGCGAAATGGCTGAAATCAACGATAACCGTCCTCCCTCCGACACTGGGGCCATCCAAGACAATCTCATTAAGGCTGGAACACTTACCTCAACTCCCTTGGCAGGAGCCTCCACTACTATGGAGCAGATGCTGCGCATCTTTAGGGAGTACTACATTCCCCCTGAACAGCAGCAGGTCATCAGAATAGGCTTTGCAGAGCAATACAACGTCGAAGTGGCTACCATCCGCAGGATCCCTGATGACGTTCCAATTCATCAGAACCTGGCCAGAGAATTGTTCCCACTACACCACCACCAGCACACTGCTTTAACCGAGGCACACACTCTAGCCCAGACAACCACCATACCATGAAAAACAACAACCATCCCCCAGCAAAGTGTCACCTCAAACCCCTTATTACAGGCATAAATGATGGCCATGTTTCAAGCCATGTCTACCTCAGGCGGTAACCCGTATTTCCCAACCAGAACACCAGTACCCCCGATGGGAACACACGTGCTTTATCCTGCAGGAGCCGCCCTGCCACCATGGTTGAACTTGTACGCTCCAACTCTAACGCCCGAAACCATACCACAGCCACCTTCTGGATCCAAGCTGGCTGACACAACCAACAAAGGGGACAGTGATACTGAAATTGACCTCAAGCTACGAGGTAGCATCAAAAAGCTGCTCAAGGATCTGGCAGTACCATACTAGGAGTCCCTGGTGGAAAAAAGGCTATCTTTCTTCACCAAGAAGATTCTGGGCTTCCAACTCAACCCCTACTTCGTTGCTCCTGTCTTTCTAAAGCTATATGATGGCCGAGATGACCCAGTAGTACATGTAAGGCACTATATCAAGAGGATGGAAATGATGTACGCTCCAGAGGCCTACATTTATCGATATTTTGAACAAACATTAACCGGACCAGCGGCCTATTGATTCCATAAGTTAAAACCCAATTCTATTAGCTCTCGGGACCAGCTAAGTGAGGTTTTCTGCAAGCACTTCCTCGGATCAACCCCCGCCTCGTACGTAAGCCGGCAGCTGAATGAAATCGTCCAGGATCCAGATGAGTCACTCAGATCTTACATCCATCGGTTCAACGAAGTCTGCATCAGCTTGGATGATCTCAACTTCAGCACAGCAAAAGAAGCCCTCATTAGAGGCACGAGGAATGACAGGTTGCGAACGGAGATCGTTACGAGGTGACCTAGGGATACGACCCAGATGATAGCCATAGCCAAAAGCATAATAGAGGTAGATGAAATGAACAGGTTCAGAAAGAGCAAAGGGGAAAATTGATACCTCGATCAGAGAGATGAGAGGCCTCCTCGAAGAAGCAAAGGAGAGGAAAGATACCACCCATATAAAAGAAGCGTCTCGCGAGCTAGCAGGCCAGAGCTGAACACCCCACTCAGCCAAATCTTGGTAGCAATAAAGAAGACCAATGAGAAGAAAAATGTGAGATTCCCCAAGGTACTAGAAGGCTAGACGGTGGGTCAGAAGCCAGAAAGCTACTGTGAATTCCATCGAGCTAGAGGACATCACACCGATGATTTTTGGATGCTGGCTGAAGAAGTACATGCCCTCATTCGAGTGAGAAATTCAGTCAATTCATGAAAGGAGTAACTAGAGAGGAAAGAAGAGAGACCCGCAACCGTCTCAGCCAAGAGATAATAAGGCGCAAAGGGCCAAGGGAACAATAATGGTAATCGCGGGAGACCCAAATTTCGAGCCCCCTTCCAAAAAGCAAAAGGCGGTAAACTTAATAGGCCGAGACGTTGACCCATTCAAAGCTTGCCAAAAGCACTCATTGGTTAAAAGATTGCACGCAAACCCTTTAATCATTGAGACATTGAATGAAGGCCACATGGAAAAGAGAGGTTTGATTGACACCGGTAGCTCAGTCAACCTGATCACCAACACAGTTCTAAAATGGTTAAATATTCACCACACTAGAATTCAGCCAGGCGGAAACCCATTGGTAGGAATCAGAGGCCAACTCGTCCCATCAACAAGATAAGTAACCCTAGAGGTGGAAGTAGGAGATAAAGATATAACCTGGAGAGGGGAAGTCGATTTCGTCATTGTCGATATCGGAGTCGGTTACGACGTGATATTGGGATGACCATTTATAATTGAGTCGCGTGCCATAATCTGTCTGGAATATCTAACCCTACTGATCCCTACCAAGACAGGATCAACGGTGGCGGTAGGAGACCCATAAAAAGGTTAGGAAGCTTATGTAGCATCCATTAAGATGGAAACCGCCTCAGTTGAAGTAGAGGATCGCGAAAGGGCTGAGTCGGTAGGAGACTTGGAAGTCCTAACCTTAGCAAAAGGTAAAATGATCAAAATCGCTAAAGACATGGAGAAAGATGCAAAGGCCGCCTTGGTAAGGGTACTGAAAGAGCACCAATATACTTTCTCGTGGTCAAGCAAAGACATCAAAGGCATCCGACCCGAAGTCATGTGTCACAGCCTCAACATTGACCCATCGGTTACCCCAGTAAGACAAAAGAAGCGCAAGCATGCCCTGGAACTACAAAATGTAATTGAACTGCAAAATGTAATCGAGGTGGGGCACGTAAAAAAGGTGCATTACCCTGAATGATTGGCAAACGTGGTGCTTGTAAGAAAGCCCAATGGTTCTTGGCGAATGTGTATCGACTTCACAGATCTAAACAAAGCCTACCCCAAAGACAGTTACCCTTTGCCCATCATAGATCAGCTCGTTGATTCAACAGTTGGTTCGCCATCTATTCCCTCCTAGACTCCAAAGTAGGATACCACCAAATACCAATGGATCCCAAGGACGAGGAAAAAACCGCCTTCATCATGGACGAAGGAACCTACTGTTATAAGGTGATGCCGTTCGGGCTCAAAAATGCTGGATCCACATATCAAAGGCTGGTAAACAAAATGTTCAAGGACCTAATTGGTGAAAAGGCGGAAGTCTATGTAGACGATATGATCATCAAGAGCAAAGACGAAGCCAACCACATAGCAGATATTAAGAAAGTGTTTAAGATACTTCAAAGATACCACCTCAAATTGAACCCGGAAAGGTGTACCTTTGGAGTAAAAAGCTATAAATTCTTGGGATTTCTTATATTAGAAAGAGGGATTGAGGCTATCCCTGAGATTGAAGCCATCATCAACATGACGCTGCCTCGAACCTTAAATGAGGTTTAACGTCTCAAAGGAAGAATCAATGCATTGGGGCAGTTCATCTCCTCCTCCGCCAAGAGATGCCTACACTTCTACAAGGTAATAAAGCAAGACAAGGCTTTCAAATTGGATAAATGTTGCAACCTCGCCTTTGAAAATTTGAAAGAGTTCTTGGCATCCCCCCCTTTGCTTAGTCCTCCAATCTATGGTGAACCTTTGTTCGTATATTTATCTGCAATCGATGAGGTAGTGTGAGCGGGTGACACGGAGCGGTGGGCCGAGAGCGCGTGGGGGTTTATAGGCGCGGTCCACCGGGGTGTTTTGAAAACAAATGAAGTAAAAGCACCGGGTCTGGGACCCGGAAAAAAGGTTAAAAAGAGAAAAAAGGCGAAAACGTTTAAGATCGATTTTAACCCGAATCCGCCGTCTCTCAGTGTGGAGTCGCCACCTGGATTAGCTCTTTCCAAGAATTAGAGTCCTGTGAGGCTTAACGTCCGGGGGACGGCCCACCAAGACACAGAGATTCAGGTCCGGGATAAGTTGCTTATTTCTTAAGTGATCACAATATATTACATCTACAGAAAACCGTTTTCTTTTAATTGTGCATATT
>CATIWQ010007279.1:0-10453 GCA_949673415.1 Euphorbia schlechtendalii
AAATGTGGAGGATGAATCAGATGATGTAATAATGAATATTTCTAATGTTTTTGACAATTTTGCCTATGTGGCTAGTTCAATGAAATACGACAATTTTGTTACTTGTTTGATTTTCTGCCTGACGGTACCATGCATTCATTTAATCATACGCATAACGTCTTTAACATTCATGACACATCATTAAATGAAATTAACTTGGGTACGAATGAGTCACCAAAAATTGTGACAATTTCCAATGATTTGAATCTTGAAGAAAAAAGAGAGATCATAAATTGTTCGCCACTTTCCTACTGATAAGTTTAATTGTTTATTCATAAGATTCGGCTATATATCAACAACGTGAAAAACTTGTTCACGAAAAATATAGGTGTTGCTAGTACCTCTTATCAAATAGAAAAATGATGATAACTGCAAGTATACAGTTGCGATGTAGTTTTAAAAGATATCGATCCCACAGGGAAGGGATAGTTCTAAAATCAACAAGGAATATAAGATAAAAAGAAGATAAAATAATGTATAGTTTTTTGGATAGGAGGGTTAGAATGAAATATGAGTAAATATAGGTATGAAAGATTAGAGAATCTAAATATATAGATTTTCCCTACGAAATAAGGAAAGCAGAGAAAACATGCAAGTTCAACAAAGATGTCACGATTCACTCAACTAATATAATAGACTCAGTTCTAAATACTCAGATGTTCAATTATTCACAGCAGAGCAATACATGAAATGACTTTTCTAGATCTTGTGCAAACGAATTAGGACTATCATATAAACTTGGACAACATCAATACTATGCTTAGTACGGTTCGCTCTCACATAGCCACATTTAGTAAGTTACCATTCCAAAAATGTTGGCTCACTAAATAGCATTATATCACAGATCCAGTGATTATACACGATATTGTTAACCCTGAAACTACTCTTAAAATTAGCTCTAACGCATATAACTTGATTAACATAAAAGACTTAAAAAAAATACGCATTATGAGACATATACATATCATAAACTTCGAAATAGAAAGTATAAGTAGAAAGAAAAGCAAAGTTGTAAGGTATGCAAGTGAAAGCTAAAGTTGATCAAACCGTATCCACTCTTTAATGGGAGTCGTTAATTCCCGCAATTCCTACGTCTACTTTGAATTCGGTCTCGGCTCCTACAGAACCTCCACTAGGATGCTATTCTTTTCGAATATTGAAAAAATGAATATTGAAGAATGAAAACTTTTATTGATAAGTGATTTGCAAGTACACTTATATAACAATCGCTCGAGAATATAGAGAAATCTAGTGACCGAAACAAGGATTCGAATCACTTAAACATTTTCTCGCTAACGCTTATGAACGTAGCGAACTCTCTATCTACACACACTATATATTACCCTATATTTTCACTCTAATGTTCTCCTCTCTTTTGGTGTCACTTTGGTGCATGAAATCTGTGAAGTGTGGAACCCTATTTATAGAGTTCAAAGGGTTGCGTCTATCCAAGGGAAGAGTCATGTCCATTGGTAAATGATTGCATCTCTTCATTGTGATTGGTTGAGAAGCTTTTATTTAATACACAATGGATAGGCACCTTGTCATGATTGGTTGACTTCTGATAAGTGTCTTATCATTGGTGAATGATTGCATCTCTTCATTGTGATTGGCAGATTTTTGTTCTGAAGAAGAACAAGTCATCACCGTGAATGATTGTTGTGACTGTGAGTTGAGTTTTTCTTCAGAATTCTCATTATAACTTCACCGATCTTTGACAGCTTCGATCCTAAGCCAAATATTTGAGTTCCACACATCTTTTTGCACCTTTTTCACTATTTTTCATAGAATTCCACTTTTGATCATTTTACTCCCAAGGTTTACCTAGTATCTGCATTTGCATAAAAAATAACTACATACCATGTGAAATCTTTTATATGAAGTATAAAAATGACTTAAAATATATTGTTTAGTGTATAAAATTAATATGATATTAAGTGTAATTATACACTTATCAATAAGTTTGTTAGGAGAATTTTTGGGATCGAAGACTCTCTTACCCGATAAATTTGCCCAAACTCTATTAGGTTGAAAAGAATCCGTCATGCTCGATGAATTAGCAATCTCAAAACCGAACCATTCACCCATCATCTCTCCCATGATGGTGTATTGTTGTCCTTGATTATGAAATTGTATTACCCTCTTTCTTGAATCTTTAAAATCGAATGTTACCTAACACTTGAGAATCCAATCTATATTTTTTGGAAAGTGCAAAGTCAAAAATCTTGTAAGACCAAGAGCCAAAAGGTAGGCTTCCATCTCTTTACGGAGATTAAGAGTTTCCAAGAAGACTAGATCAAAGAATATCATCCCGCTGATATCCAATTTGCTTAACTTCTAGAATCTTTTACCATCTTCTCTTATCCTCAATTGGAAAGGACAATCAAATTCTTCTTGAATTGATTGGGCTCCTCTCTTTTGTGCTACTCACTTCACATGAGTCATATTGGTTTTGAAGAAAAAGGTTTGAAAAGGTTTAGATGTTTGAATGTAGAAGATGTTTGAAAAAGGTTTGAAAAGGTTTAGAAATTTGAAGGTTTTTTAGAAGGTGTGGTGGCTAGGGTTCAACTTGGACCTATTTATAGAGGTTTAATGGGTCTCTAATTGGTCATAAATGGGATTTTAGCCTTTTAGGCTCAAAACTAGCTGTTAATGGTGGTTACGAACATCTGTCATGTTTCAGTTCATGATCTGTAATGGTTCTATTTTCCCCTTGTCATGATCGCGAAGGCTAGTCGTGATCATGACTTTCTTCATGATAGAAACAAAATGTTTTGATATCCAGTGATCACGAGCATGAATTGAGTCGCGGTGGCGATATTCTTTGCTCTTAAAATTTTTTCAATTTTTAGACTTGTACCTATAAAAACTTAGAAACATAAACAAACTTTGTTAAATACAAATGATAAATATATACTATTATACCTTGAGTAATCATGGTGATGATAGCAATTGAACATCAACGTCTTGTTGTTCAAATTTATTTCGAAGAGAAGGTTTGCATCATTGACCATTGGCTCGGAATATTTCTCCATATTCGGATTTCAATTCCAAAGCCCCATTACCAAATAATTTGATAACTTCGTAGGGTACTTTCTAACATGATTTGAGTTTTCCAGGGAACAAACGAAACCTGGAATTATATACTAGAACTCTATTCCCGACTTGAAACTTCTTTTCACGTATCTTGGCATCGTGCCACCATTTTGTTTTCTCTTTGTAGATCTTTGCATTTTCATATGATGACAAACATAGTTCTTCTAACTCATTTAAATCCAACTTTCTTCTATAACTTGCTTTGTTTAAATCCAAATTCAAATTCTTCAAAGCCCATAAAGCCTTATGCTCTAATTCTACTAGTAAATGACAAGCATTTACGTAAACCAACTTATAGGGAGTCATACCAATAGGTGTCTTAAAAGCTGTCCTGTAAGCCCATAATGCATCGTTTAACTTAGTAGACCAATCCTTCCTAGAATTAGAGATAGTCTTTTCAAGAATCCACTTAATTTTTTTATTAGAGATTTCTACTTGACCACTAGTCTAAGGGTGATATGGGTTACAAATCTTATTATGTACTCCATATTTTTGCATCAAACGTTTAAAAGTCTTATTGATGAAATGTGATCCTCCATCACTAATAATGGTCCTAGGAACTCCAAATCTACTAAATAATTGCTTAAGAAACTTAGCAACTACTCTAGCATCGTTCTTACTATATGCGTTAGCCGCAACTCATTTTGAAACATAATCAACTACAACCAGAATGTAATTATTACCGTTAGATGTAGGAAATGGTCCCATGAAATCTATACCCCAAACATCAAAAAGCTCTACTTCTAAGATGTTCGTTAATGGCATCTCATCTCTCCGACTTATATTTCCTATTCTCTGACAATTATCACAATTCTGAACAAAATCTTTAGCATCCTTGAACAATGTTGGCTAATAAAATCCACTTTCTAAAACCTTAGCTGTGATTTTTGCTGGTTCTAAATGTCCTCCATATATGCTATCATGGCAATGACTTAAGAATAAAGAAAAGTTATTATCATTTATACATCTACGAATAATACTATCAGCACATACTTTAAACAAATAAGGGTCATCCCACATAAATGATCTAATACCCTTAAGAAATTTCTTCTTATCATTAGAATCTAAATCAGATGGTAAAGTATGCGTAACTAAATAGTTTGCATAATCAGCATACCATGGGTTAACAGTATGTTTAATAGACATTAGATTTTCATCTGGAAGAATTCATTTATATCACCAGTTTCACCTATAGGTCCCTTATCATCTTCTAGACGAGATAAGTGATCAGCTACGGTATTTTCACTTCCTTTCTTTTCCCTGATTTCTAAGTCAATCTCTTGTAAAAGAAGGATCCACCTAATTAAACTAGGTTTGGCATCTTTCTTAGCAAACAAATATCTCAAAGCAGCATGATCAGTGTAAACTATTACTTTAGACCCTATTAAATATAATCTAAACTTGTCACATGCATATACGACTGCTAACATCTCTTTTTCTGTGGTAGTGTAATTGCATTGTGCGGAAGATAAATTGTGACTTGCATAGTAAATTGCATGCAAACTCTTTTCATACTTTTTCCCTAATACACAACCTACAGCTACATCACTAGCATCACACATCAATTCAAATGGCAGAGACCAATTTGGTTTAAATATGATGGGAGCCGAAACTAATGCTAGTTTTAAAGTGTTGAAGGCTTTTAAACAGTCATCAGAAAATTCGAACTTCACATCTTTAACTAATAGATTTGTTAAAGGTTTAGCTATAACCGAGAAATCCTTAATAAACCTTCTGTAAAATCCAGCATGGCCTATAAATGATCTTATTCCCTTAACATTTATGGGAGGAGGTAATTTATCTATGATTTTGGTTTTTGCTATATCTACGTGAATTCCTTTCTCATCTATCTTATGACCTAATATTATACCTTCATTAACCATAAATGACATTTCTCCCAATTCAACACCAAATTAGTTTCCTCACATCTAGCGAGTACTTTATCCAAATTATCTAGACATACCTCAAAAGAATCTCCATATACAGAGAAATCATCCATGAAAACTTCCATAATATTCTCCACATACCTACTAAAAATAGCAGAAACACACCTCTGAAAAGTAGCCAGAGCATTGCATAAACCAAAAGGCATTCTTCTATAAGTAAATGTACCAAATGGACATGTAAAAGTGGTTTTTTCCTAGTCATCTAGCCTAATATGAATTTGAAAATATCCAGAGAATCTATCAAGAAAATAGTAAAATGCATGACCTGATATCCTTTGTAACATTTGGTCTACAAATGGTAAAGGGAAATGGTATTTTCTAGTGGCTGCATTTAATTTTCTGTAGTCTATGCAAACTCTCCATCTAGTTGTTGTCTTAGTAGGAACTAAGTTTCCCTTTTCATTTTCAACTACAGTAACACCTCCCTTTTTTAGAACACATTGAACAGGGTTGACCCACTCACTATCTGAAATCAGATAGATAATTCCTGCATCTAGCAACTTAATAATTTCCTTCTTAACAACTTCCTTCATGTGAGGATTTAATCTTCTCTGCCTTTCTATTATAGGTTTACTTTCATTTTCCAAATTAATAGAATGCATTACTATATTAGGGTTAATTCCTCTAATATCAGAAATTTGCTAACTAATACTCCTAATACTACCCTTTATTGTCTTTAATAATGCTTCTTCCTGCAGACTAGATAACTTACTAGAAATGATAATCGATAGGGTATTGTTGATTCCTAAAAATGCATACTTTAGATGAATGGGCAATTGTTTCAATTCTACTAAGGGTGGTTTATCTATAGAAGGTGGTATAGGATCATCTTCTCTAACTAATTTTTCAGTTTAAGAGGAATATTCTAAATTTTCAAAGGATTCAGATGCTGATTCTTCAAGAGATGTAACATGACAAATTTCATCAACACATGTATCAACTAAGTTATCAATAATGTAATCACCACAAAACTTATCCCAATGTATATTAGTAAACATTTTAACTCAAAACAAACACAATAAAAAATAAAATAAAATAAAAATATGAAAATATAAAAACGTACCGTATTATCCAGCAATTGATCTCTAGAACACACTTGCCTTCCTCAGACAATTCGATCTCTATAACGCACTTGCCTTCCCCGAAAAAGGCGTTAAAAACTTATTCGCCACTTTTCTACTGATAAGTTTAATAACTTTTTCGCAAAGAGTTTGGCTATATATTAATGGATTCAAAAACTTGTTCGCGTAAAGTATAGGTGTTGTCAGTACCTCTTATCAAATAGAAAAATGATGATAACTGCAAGTGTACAGTTGCAATGTAGTTTTAAAAGATATCGATCCCACAAGGAAGGACTAGCTCTAAAGATCAACAAGGAAGACAGAATAAAGAAAATAAAATGTAATGATATTTTGGATAGGAGGGTTTGAATGAAGAATGAGTTAATGTAGATATGAAAGATTAAAGAATCTAAAATATATAGATTTTCCCTACAAAATAAGGATAGTAGAGAAAATATGCAGTTCAACAAAGATGTTACGATTCACTAAACTAATCTAATAGACTCGGTTCAAAATATCTAGATGTTTAATTATTCGCTGCAGAGCAACACATGAAATAACTTTTCTAAACCTAGCGCAAACAAATTAAGAAAATTATATAAACCTGGACAACATCAATACTATGTTTAGTACAGGTTGCTCTCACATAGCCACATTTAGCAAGTTACCATTCAAAAAATGTTGGCTCACTAAACATCGTTATATCACAGATCCAGTGATTATACACGATTGTTAACCCCGAAACTACTCTTAAAATTAACTCCAACGCTTATAACTTGACTAATATAAAAGACTTAACATGAAATAGGCATTATGACACATAGACATATCATAAACTTCCAAATAGAAAGTATAAGTAGAAAGAAAAGCAAAGTTGTAAGGTATGCAAGTGAAAGTTAAAGTTGATCAAACCGAATCCACTCTTTAATGGGAGTCGTCAATTCCCTCAATTCCTATGTCTGCTTTGAATTCGGTCTCGGCCTATACAGAACCTCCGCTAGGATGCTATTCTTTGCAAATATCGAACAAACGAATATTGAAGAATGAAAACTTTTATTGATAAGTAATTTGCAAGTACACTTATACAACAATCGCTCGAGAATATAGAGAAATCTAGTTATCGAATACAAGGATTCGAATTACTTAAACATTTTCTCGCTAACACTTATGAACATAGTGAATTCTCTATCTATATACACACTTTACGTAACCCTATAATTGCATTCTAATGCTCTCTCCTCTGATTGCCTATGAAATTGTAAGGTTTGGAGCCCTATTTAAGGGATCAAAGGGTTACGTCTATCCATACGAAGTATCGTGTCCATTGGTGAAAGATTGCATCACTTCATTGTGATTGGTTGAGAAGCTTCAATCTAATCCACAATGGATAGGCACCTTTTCATGATATGTTGATTTCTGATAGGTGTCTATTCATTTGTAGTTGATGGTGGTTGATGGCTGTTGATCATTCTTATCTAGCAATTGGTAGTTAAGAAGATTAAACTAGAAAATCATCCAAGTCGCGACCACTATATACAAGTCATGACCGTGAATCTTTTATTGGTAGACTTCTATTTTGAAGAAGAACAAGTCACGACTTTGAATGGTTGTCGCGACTGTGAATTGCATTTTTCTTTAGAATTCTCCTTGTAACTTCACCGATATTTGACAGCTTTGATCCTAAGCTAAATCTTTAAGTTACACGCACCTTTTACACCTTTTTCACTCTTTTTTCATAAAATTCCACTTTAGATCATTTTACTCCCAAGATTTACCTAGTATCTACATTTGCATAAAAAACAACTACATACCATGTGAAATCTTTTATATGAAGTATAAAAATGACTTAAACTATAGCATTTTGTGCGTAAAATTAATATGATAATAAGTGTAATCATACACTTATCAATAAGTAAGATATGCTCAAACACTTACTAGAATACTTGTGTCTTCATTTTATGATTTTTTAGCACACAACATATAACACAACAATTTTCCTTACTTTATTAATATATTACAAGGTGAAAAGAAAAATAAACACAATATTTTTATCAGTGAGTCTTTAACTTCGTTATCTTCTTTACTTAGCCTTGAGATGGGTAGGCGTATCTCCTACCCTTAGTTTTGTTGGACTAGCTGTAGTCCTTTGAACCGCTGCCTTTTGCTTTTGGACTTCTAGAAGAAGAGATAGTAGAAATTTGCTCCAGTTGAGCTGATAAGGGCACTTCATCAGTGGTCTCCTCACTTGGGACCTCATAGTCCACTACAAATAACCTCATCTTCCTTGGCTTTCTTCAGCTTCACATCGTGAGCCTTGGTGTACTAGTGTGGACTTGGTTACACTTTAACTTCTTGAAATGCTCAAAGTCCAAGCTCTTCTTCAATGGCATAATGGTCTCTTTCGATACTTCAATGAACTTTAACACATCCATTCTAACAACCTTTGTAATAGTGGTGATGAGGTAGTCATAGTGGTAAAGAGTTCAGTTGCTTCCCTTCCACCATATAGTAAACCACACACCTCTCAAAATAGGTGTAGCTATTAAGAGATCAAGTCTTGGGTATCAAAGGTTTGACCAATAGCTCATGGCAAGCTCTTACCTTCCTATTTATGGCAAATGTAGAAATTTCCCCAGAGCCATAATCCTTTGGTAGCTCCAAATCCTCTGGGACAGCTACACATTCTTCATCTCCATTTCTCATGAGCATAGTTCCCTTCAATGGCATGTTCAGGATGCTGGCGATTAGCTTTACAAAGATCAAGTTAGAAGTTTGATCAATCTCTATCATCAGCACATCATTGAATCCTTCAATATAGTAGAGATTGGTGTAGAACTTCCTTATTAATTCCTTGATAATCAAGCCTTTTTAGAGAAGGAATTAGTTGAGATTTTGTTGCCTGATGACCCTATGCATGGTCTTGTTCCTCAACAAGCCATCATAATCTACTTCGAAGACGTGTACAAACTCTTGATCTTCGCCCTAGTTGACCTTGGTGAATTTCATTCCTTGAGGCAAAATCACCTTCTCAATTGAGCCATTAATGTGAATTTCATTCCTCGATGCAAAATCACCTTCGAAGACGGGTCCAAACTCTTGATCTTCACCCTATGTATGGTCTTGTTCCTCTTGGAGTTGCTTTGAAGGATGAGAGTTCTTTTAATGTTTGCAATTTGAAAATAAAATTTGAGAGAAAAGGAATTAGGGTTCTTTGCAAAATTGCTTGAGAGTTCAAATTTGCAAGTAACTTTCTCTCTCCAGCAAGCTCTTTCTTATATTGCTTCTTCAACTACAAAATAGTACATAATTTTCTCACAAGCCAATATCAAGTTTAAAAGGTGAGATGAACAAAGATTCAACTGACTTAATAAAATGGTGTAGTTTCAGTTTCAAATGGTTCTAATTCAAAATGCCCTTTTGATAAAGTAGTTTTTGAGATTTTAACCATGAAAACTAACTAACAGCGTTACCTTTAAAAGCTAACGGGGTTTAATACATGTTACCTTATACGACTGAGTTAGGACTTGATTTTCAACACTTAGCCATTTTTCTATGATTTTCTTCACATAGGGTTTGCCATTCCAATTAGCTCCTTGAGAGTATTCAATTTCTTCGTTGCTAAAGGTTTGGTGAATATGTCAGCTTGCTTTCTTCTTAAGGAACATACTCAAGTTTGACATCTCCCCTTAGCACATGATCCCTTATGAAGTGATGTGAAATATTGATATGCTTCATCCTACCATGCTAAACTAGATTCTTGGACAGGTCCATTGCGCTCCTATTATCACACATAACTTCGAGGCATTTTAACTTTATAACATAATCCTCCAATTGTTGCTTGATTCACAGAAGTTGTGCTATGCAACCTCCTGCTGCCATGTACTTAGCTTCTGTAGTACTTAGCGTAATAGAAGTTTGCTTCTAGCTGTACCATGAGATATGTTCTCCACTTTTCCACTGATAAGTTTAATAGTTTGTTCACAAGATTCGGCTATATATCAATGGTGCCAAAAACTTGTTCACGTAAAGTATAGGTGTTGTCAATACCTCTTATCAAATAGAAAAATGATGATAACTGCATGTATATAGTTGTTATGTAGTTTTAAAAGATATCGATCCCACAGAGAAGGACTAGTTCTAAAGATCAAATAGGGAAGTAGAATAAAAAGGAAATAAAAATAGTTTTGAGATTTTTTGGAAAGGGAATATCAGAATGAGAAGTTGAGTAAATATAGATGTAATAGATGAGAGACTCTAAATACATAGATTTTCACTTCGAACAAGTATAGCAGAGAAAATATGCAAGTTCAA
>CATIWQ010007314.1:0-52930 GCA_949673415.1 Euphorbia schlechtendalii
AATGAATGGTTGCAATTTCTGCTCCGTACCATTCCTCACCTTTTGCATAACTCATTGGTTATCCTCTCTTTCTTTTGATTTTTCTTTAATACCCTCATCCTTTATTGATCAATTTCAAAGTATTATGGCTATAGTTTCCTACCACTTTAAAAACACTCTATACTTACAGGACTTATTAGAGATTTTCATATAAAACTCATAGTAAGAATACCATTAGATATTACTCCACTTTAACTTATCGGAAGCATTAAACTAAAACTATATAACTTATACTAATTCATGTTGCATCGAAATATATATCGAAACTTACTTGGAATGTTGCTTTGAATGTTACTCACCACTCATCCTTGCCAAGTTGATAAATGTTGTGCACTAACATCAAACTTGTAAATACCTAACACTCACTATAACCTTAGACAAATGTTAGTAAAGTATTAGAAATGATAATGTATAATTAACAAAATATCAAGAAAAATTTTCAAATTCTTCGATTTTTTTATTTTATTCAATTTTTTTGGATTTTTTACAAATGCCCCTCTACACTAAAGAAAACAATGTCCTCATTGTGAGAGATTTTATTAAAAATGAAAAACTAAACAAACAACTAACTATTTTAAAAATTTGAGAAAGAAAAGTACAGAAAAGAGAAAACCTGTTTGGTGTGAACGAGAATCCGGGACCCTTTTTACGATCGCGAAGGCTTGTCACGATCGCGATTTCCTTCAAAACAGGAACATAAGGTTTTGTTACCCGATATTCATGAGCGTGAGATGTATGTCGCAGTCGCGATCTTCTTTAATTCTTCAAATTCTTCAAATTTTAGACTTTGTACCAAGAAAAACTTAGAAAAACAAACGTATTAAATATAATTGCCTATTCTCTGGCAATTTGATCTCTAGAACGCATTTTCCTTCCCCGGATAATTTGATCTTTAGAACGCTATTGCCTTCCCCGGCAACGGTGCTAAAAACTTGTTCGCCACGTTTCAACTGATAAGTTTAATAACTTTTTCGCAAAGAGTTTGGCTATATATTAATGGTGCCAAAAACTTGTTCATGTAAAGTATAGGTGTTGTCAATACCACTTATCAAGATAGAAAAATGATGATAATTGCAAGTATACATATGCGATGTATTTTTAAAAGATATCGAACCCACAGGGAAGGACTAGCTCTAGAGATCAACAAGGAAGGCAAAATAAAGAAAATAAAATAGATTTAATATTTTGGATAAGAGGGTTAGAATGAAGAATGAGTAAATATAGATACAAAATATAAATAGATTTTCCCTACGAAATAAGGATAGCAGAGAAAACATGCAAGTTCAACAAAGTTGTTACGATTCACTAAACTAATCTAATAGACTCGGTTCAAAATACCCAGATGTTCAATTATTCATCGCAGAGCAATACATGAAATAACTTTTCTAAACCTAGCGCAAACGACTTAAGTCAATTATATAAACCTGAACAACATCAATTATATGCTTAGTACGGGTCACTCTCACATAGCCACATTTAGCAAGTTACCATTCCAAAAATATTGGCTCACTAAACAGGTTTATATCACAAATCCAATGATTATACATGATATTGTTAACCCCGAAACTACTCTTAAAATTAACTCCAACACATATAACTTGATCAATACAAAAGACTTAACACGAAATACGCATTATGACACATAGACATATCATAAACTTCGAAATAGAAAGTGTAAGTAGAAAACAAAGCAAAGTTGTAAGGTATACAAGTGAAAGCTAAAGTTGATAAAACCGTATCCACTCTTTAATGGGAGTCATCAATTCCAGTACAGAACCTCCGCTAGGATGCTATTCTTTGCGAATATCAACAAACAAATATTGAATAACGAAAACTTTTATTGATAAGTGATTTGCAAGTACACTTATACAACAATCGCTCAAGAATATAGAGAAATTTAGTGATCGAAACAACGATTCGAATCACTTAAACATTTTCTCGCTAACATTTATGAACGTAGCAAATTCTCTATCTATAGACACACTATATCTCACTCATGCACTCTAATGTTTTCCCTCTGCTTTTCCACAAAATTGTGAGGTCTTGAAGCCCTATTTATAGAGTTCGAAGGGTTGCGTCTATCCATTCGAAGAGTTGTGTCCATTGGTGAATGATTGCATCACTTCATTGTGATTGGTTAAGCAGCTTCAATCTAATCCACAATGGATAGGCACCTTTTCATGATTGGTTGATTTCTGATAGGTGTCTATTCGTTGGTAGTTGATGGCGGTTGATCATCCTTATCTAGCAGTTGGTAGTTAAGAAGATTAAACCAGAAAACCGTCCAAGTCACGATCGCAATATACAAGTCATGATCGTGAATCTTTGATTGGCATACTTCTATTTTTAAGAAGAACAAGTCGCGACCGTGAATGGTTGTCGCGATCATGAATTGCATTTTTCTTCAGAATTCTCCTTGTAACTTCACCGATCTTTGACAGCTTTGATCCTAAGCCAAATCTTTAAGTTCCATGCATCTTTTTGCACCTTTTTCACTCTTTTTTCATAGAATTCCACTTTAGATCATGTTACTCCCAACATTTACCTAGTATCTGCATTTGCATAAAAAAACAACTACATACCACATGAAATCTTTTATATGAAGTATAAAAACGACTTAAACTATAGTGTTTAGTGTATAAAATTAATATGAAAATAAGTGTAATTATACACTTATCAATGGCCAATCTAAAAAGAAGAAGGCGCGAGGGAAGATCACCCTGTCCTTACGGGATAAAATTCTCAACAGTCGTCAGTGAGCGCCGAGATTGCAGTAGCCTTGAATGCCTTTGCCAACAGCGAACAGCTAGCATCGCTCATTCACCAGCATATCGGGAGGGCTTAAATTGCAGTGTTCAATCCAAAGGTCACCCTTAACAATGGCAATCCAACTAGATAGCCTGAGGTAGGGGGAGCTCTCACCTCACACATGATGCCCCTTTCTCCTACTGCCTATTACCAGTTCGGGGTAGGACAAAGTCATCCTATCCAGCCGGCATTTGCACCAGGGCCTTTTTACCAAAGAATGACCTAACACACTATTCCTAACTACAGTACGTCGGTCACCTCACAGTTCTAGGCACCTCAACTGCCCCATTTTGTGGCATATCCCTAGGGGCAATATAGCACTTATGCAAGGCAGGGAATGCCATCCTCCAATATCCAGGAATGGCGAAACTATGGCAATAGTTCTTGGCCATTCACGGTGGCCACCTAAGGAACACGTACCCTGCACAACCGATAATCGAGGATGAAGATAGTTTACCCTCAAACTTCACAATGCCGTAGTTTGAGAAGTACGTAGGATCTGGTGATCCACGTGCTCACTTGACGCATTATCTGATGGTGATGAGAGCATTGAGGGTTAGCGACTAAATGATGGCTAAGCTTTTCATCGTCACCTTAGGCTACCCAGTCAACGAATGGTACAGCCACCATCCGCTGCATATAGCCACTGATTGGAATAGCCTCGCCCAAGCTATGCTGGGGCATTATGGTTTCAACTCTCAGATGGAAACCACTATGCAACATTTGGAGGCTATAAGGCAGGAGCAGGATGAGAGCTTTAAGTCCTACTATGCACGCTGGATGGCCACATAAGTCATGCATGGGGCTCGCTTAACTCTACCAAAGATGATAACCAAGCTTCTGGAGGGTGCACTACCATCATACAGGAATAAGTTGGGATCATACATCTTCTCGAGCTATCAAGAAGTGTTTGAGAAGGTAGAGCAGATGGAGCACTTCGATTCCATGGAAACCTATGGGGGGCACTAACCCGTGATGAATGATTATGTAATAAATTTGCTTTTAACTACTTTACCCATGGGGCCTTTTGAATTTTGAATAAATTGGACATAGTTTATTTTCTTAATATTTTATCAATGACATCACGCATTCTCATAAACATATACATAATGTTTTTAGCACACATGACACATCATTTTATAAAATTAATTTGGGTATAAATAGATTCCCCACAATAAATTCAAATGATTTGACTCTTGAGAGAAAGTGAGAGACAAACACACGTACTTAGACAACGCGTGATAGCAATTGCCTCATCATACAAGGGCGAAAGATCAATGGAAAGATCTCTAAGCATGAGACGTCCACTGACTCAACCAAGAGAATGAAGCATGCAAAGATCAAAAGGATCGAAGCTAGAATAAGGCCATAATGTCGACCAAACAAGTTGGGACCAAACAAATGACGCAATGCCACAAAGAAGGAGTCAGATTGTTGAACACGTCAACAACTCCATCACAACCATTCATGGGACCAAACAAATGATGCAATGCCACAAAGAAGGAGTCAGATTGTTGAACGCGTCAACAACTCCATCACAACCATTCATGAGACCAAACAAATGATGTAATGCCACAAAGAAGGACTTAGATTGTTGAACACGTGAACAACTCCATCACAACCATTCTGAGACCAAATAACCGGTGCAATAACACAAAGAAGGAGTCGGATCATTGCGCACGTCAACAAATCCATCACCACCAAACAACCGGTGCAATGTCATAAAGAAGAAGTCGGATTGTTAAACATGTCAACAACTCCATCACACGGATCACCATCATTTGTGGGATAATCAAACAAGAGTCAATGATAAAAATAAAAAGGAGTCAAACCGTTGAACACGTCAACAATTCATTCACACGGCTTGCTACTATTTGTGGGGTAATCAACGTAAGAAACACCGATGATCAAGACTCATCATCACATACACGTCAAGCCAGCAAAGTGGCACGAGCACCAACCAATCGATCAAAATTGTTGAATGAAACAACGAATGAAGTCGTGGACATAGATAGTGACTGATCTACCAAGTCTTACACAATCGCTATCATGCATAGGTGAAAGACATAAATCGATGAAAAGTAGTACGAACAAAAAAATAAATTTGTATTTAGCCTATCAATTAACACTCGGTTAGTTGAGAAAAAATTAGGGCCTATTTTTAAAACACAAAAAGAATAGTCCGCTGAGTTGAAAACTCGAAAAGGGTGACTCAGGCAATACTTAGGACATCGAGAGAACCATGTTGATTAGAAAACCTGAAAAGGCTTATTGATGGCAGGAGTCAAATCATTTGAAATATTTATACCCCTGTTAAGTTCATCAATGATTTTTCATTTTTGCTGAAGTTTTATGCATATGCTTATTTTGATTGCTTGCATGCCAATGGTAGAATATCGCAAGTAAACATCTAAAAAAAATGAAAAAATAAAATGAAGAAAAAATGAGTCTGCTAGATTGAAAACCTGAAAGGGCGGTCCAGGTAAAAATTAGGGCAAGGTTCGATAGATTGAAAACCCGCAAGGGCAATCTATGAAAAAATTAGAACCAATATCAAATTCATCATCTCCTCCTCAGAATGGTACAAGGTATCATATACCTTCAAAACTTCAGGCAAATGACTTCCAAGCAATCATCGCCAACACAACGTGGGATCGACAACTCATCCAGACTCTCCTCAAACCAGATCCAAACCCTGAACTTGAATCTGATTCAACGAACCCATGGTCGTCGCTTTGAGGGAGTCATCCATGGAATCCCTAACGAGACAAACCCTAAGGGTAATCATGCACCAGCACGAAAGAATGCTCTTCAATGAATGAAGCCCACGACGCCTAAATACATCATATGATAAATATTGTTCATGCATAAAAACATGCATACATTACATTCACATCATGACATTTTCAGGTAAAGACGATGCCGAACTGGGGCAACACTGTCCCGATTAACAAGAACCTCCACCTCTACATGAGGAACCTATAAACAAGACGATGGCCCACTCAAGCCTAAAGTCAACATTGCAACAAAATCCTCCTACAACGGAGCGGTTCCCGGGATATCGCCAAATTTCTATTTAACTTATTTACTTATCATGTTTTAATATTTGATTAAAGGGGAAAAAATTTTTGCTTCGCATAAACTCAATCAAATAATTAAAACATTCATCATCAAATGTATTAACATTATACTTTTATCTGACTTGTCATAGGAAACAAATCAGAGACACCTAACAGATTCAGGCACCTACCTATAATCATCACAAGGGGTACACGATGACCACAACAGAAGAATGAAACAGTTGCCGATCATTAAAGGGACGTCGCAGATAGAAATGGTCGACCCGCCCACAAGGGGCACCAAGCACCAAGGAATTTCGAAGAAAGAAATGGACAACCCTATGAAGACACAGAGCCAGAAAGGAAGGCCTATGTTATCACCGATGGGGAACAAGAAGTCACCAACCACATTGGTCAGGTATTCTCTCTATCCCTACGTTCTTTTCGTGTGATCATACTAGTTATACAACCAGCGATGATCACACGAGGGGTAGCTGTGAGCACGAGATTTTGTACCAACTCGTACATTCAATGATGATGGCTTTTCGGGATATTTATCATCGAATCACACAATTTTTAACCGTTCGACGATCTTCAAATGGGATTCTTCCTCTTCGTTGAATTCAAAAGGACATTTTCAATAAAATTATTTAATTTTATTCAAAAACTAATTAAAAAATACGAAAATACTTAAAAAAATTCAAAAACAAAAACCCGAGGGAAACTGAATCCCAGGCATGAGGCAGGCCTCTCCAAAACTCCTTGGCGAGGTAGCCCCACCAAGGTTTGGCGAGGCAGCCCTCGCCAAACTCTTTGGCAAGGGCATGCCTCGCCAAAGTTGGCAACGCCTCACTAAACTTGGCGAGGAATTCGTCGCCAAAGACGTGGTGAGGAGCCTCGTCGAACTTTTTACCGGCGAGACCCATCGCCGGAAAAACTTACCTTTTTTGGAGTTTTGGGATTTTCCCTATAAATAGTCAAGTCTTTTTCGATAATCGAGGGCTCAAAAATTCAGAGAAAATTCTCTTCTTCAGATAAAAAAACACAGACAAATACCACAAATATTTTCTTTTCTTCTAATATTTTCTTGGATCCAAAACATATTTGGATCCCAAATTTCTTCATCTTAAAATCAAATTTCTTCATCTTTTTTTCCTCAAATATCCTCAGATATTCTCGGGTCTAAAACAAATTTAGAACCCGAGTCTGATTATCATTTGGATAAATAAACACTTATTTTTCCACATTAAACGACAATTAAATCAAAATGAACGAGGAACACTCATGGGGATCGAACGGATACGCTGAGTTCCTAGAACTGCGAATTCCGCGCTCATTGTCTGCTTCATCTCTTTTTGGCTTTATTTGTGGACCTAGGAATTGTTTTATTTACTATAATTGTAAATGTTGTAATTCTCTTCATCTTTTTTTCTTTTTTTTATTATTTTTTATATTAGAATACCCCCATGAAGGGAATAAAATATATTCCTAGATAAAACCACTATGCCATGCGATTATTTTCACTAATAAAATTGATCAACATACGTGTAAATAAAAATGAACTATTTTTATTTAAATTAACAACTTTAAACCATCGATGTTTTAATTAGGCCACAAGGGGCTCGCTAAAATCAAATCGAACATATGTGATATCCCATGTGCTAACCTTTGTGGATGCAGGTTAGATGTATGTTTAGGATTTTAATTTTCCTTCGGGTATCGCAATTTCTTTTTTTTTTTTGGAAAATGTAATTAATAGGTTAGCGGGCAGTTGCATCCCCTGATTTTTGGAAGCCTTGTAATCTTTATTTTTTGCATTTATTTTCTTCATTTACTTACTGCATTGTGGATGGTTTATTATTTCACCTTGTGGATGGTTTATTATTTTTTGCCATACGTGAATCATGCATTTAAAATAAAAAACGACCTAAGCATGAATGTGCGTAACTAAGAAAATATGGTTTTCTATAGATGTAATATAATGTGATCACATAAGAAATAAGCAACTTATCCCGGACCCGAATCTCTGTGTCATAGTGGGCCATCCCCCGGATGTTAAGCTTCACAAGACTCTAATTCCTGGAAAGAGCTAATCCAGGTGGCAACTCCACACTAAGAGACGACGGATTCGGGTTCGAACAGATCTAAAATTGTTTTCGCCTTCTCTATCAACCTTTTTTCCCGGGTCCCCGACCCGGTGCTTTTCTTTTTAAACACCCCAGTGGATCGCACCTCTCATCTTTCACGCGTTCTCGGCCCACCGCTCCGTGTCGCCCGCTCACAACATCATTATAAAAAGGGTATGCAATGATGCATGAGTCATTGCCCTTTGCGGGTGGACTATTTGGGTGAGTAAAATGCCTCGAACATTGGTAAGGTAGGGTTTTTGAAATATATTTGCCCCGTGTGGGCTTAGGTTTGGATATCAACTAGGATATCACATTATGTGGGGAAATATAGTTTGGGTTCATATTAGCCTCTTTTAGGCTTTTAGTGTGTATAATCGACTCGGGTGGGCTATGAATCGAATGCCAAGCGAGCATCGCGTAAAGATTTGGGTTTGCTTGCTTTATATGGGCTTAAGAGTCAAACATCATGTGGATGTCACGTTGAGAAAGGGTAAATGATGTATTATGATTCTAATCGGTTTCATGTTGTCCTAGGGTGATACGATATCAATTGTTAACTAATCCTAAGTATGGGCAATAACAAATTGGTATTATGATGATGAGATGATGATATGTCTGTTTTATGTTGTTAATATCATGAGTGTCCGCGTTCAAGTGTCTACATTAAGATTCGAGGTTAGCGTGGCACATTTGTACAATGCATGATGAATCGAAAGCGACAAACACATAGCACATAGCATACAGTATCCAACTTCCAACCATACTCCCGAGCGTTGGGTTTTTGGCTGGTCTCTATCCTAAGTTTGGTTCATCTTAATACCATGAGGATGTTAAGGAGTGCACCTGCAAGAAAATATAATGCATGATCGTTCGTTTGGTAGCACCCTAGGGAAAATGCCTACGGCTTATTTACATGAGGTTTGTAAATGGGTTGCTAATGTAGAAAGTTCTTATTGCATTAAAATACACTCCAACCCTCTCCCCAAATGGGTTCTTACGAGGGAGGGACATGCGATATGGTAACAAGTGCTCCACTCGTTGAAATACTATCTTTTCTCGGGGAGGCAGATTAGTACAAGAGAAAGCTTTGCGGAAAGAGGGTACCTTAAACTTATGGGCTAATCCCCTCTATTGCAATGCGTTATTAGGAATATGTCATAATTAAGAAAATATATATGTGATAAATAATTTTAAGCACTTATCCAAAAACTAAAATCTTTAAAAAAAGTTTAAGAAAAATCCCCAACAGAATCACCACTATGAGCGGATGACACGAAAAGCGATGGGCCGAGAGCTCGCTGAGATGAGAGGCGCAGTCCACCAGGGTGTTTTTGGTGAAAATAAAATTGTCGGGTCGGGGACCCGTAAGGTTTGAAAGAGAAAACGGAAAACATTTTAGATTGGTCAAAAGCCGAATCGCCGTCTCTTAGTGTAGAGTCACCACCTGGATTAGCTCTTCCAGGAATTAAAGTCCTATGAGGCTTAATGTCCGGGGGACGGCTCACTAAGACATAGAGATTCGAGTTCGGGATAAGTTTCTTACTTCTTATCGGATCACATTATATTACATCTATAGAAAACCGTATTTCTGCATATTCAAACTTATGTTGTTTTTAAGTTTGTAATGTATGATTTTACTAGCATGTGGAAAATAATAAATCCATACATAAAGCGATAAATAAATGAGAAAAAGTAAAGATTAAGATTACAAAACCTCAGGTGATGCAGCCGCCCGCCAAATCTATTAATTACATTTCCACAAAAATATTTGCAATACTCGAAGGAAAATAAAATCATAGGCATACATCTAACCTAATCTACCTGCATCTACAAAGGTTAGCACAGGGTATAACACAACATGAATATTGAAACGTATGTTTGATTTGATTTTGGCGAGGCCCGTGTGGCCTAATTAAAATACCGAAGATTGAGATTCTTATTTAGAAAGAAAACAATTCATTTTATTAACGTATATGTTGCTCATTTTTATTTAATTAAAATGATAGCATGGTAAAAATGTGAGGTCTGTTATCCGGTAATAATTTTTATTCTCTTCGTGGGTTTCTAACATGTATTTAATTACAACATTCCCACAATTTAATAAATTAAAAGAATAAGAAAAAAGAGTAAAATAAAGTTACATAATAAAATATATAAAAAAAACAAACAAATAAATACATAATAATTAATAAAATAAAATTTAAAGATAAAAAATTGAGTCCATCTCAGAATTTAAGAGAAAAGAAATTATATATAGGAAAAAGCAGCTCTAGGAACTCAGAGGCTTACCCTTTTGTTGTGAATTCACGTCCACAAATCCGCTTGATTTACGAGAGTGCTCCTCTATATTTTTAGTTTATTTTGTGTGAAAATAAATGTTATTTTTATTTAAAAAATATTCAGACTCAGACTCTAAATTTGTTTTAGGTCAGAGAATATCTAAGTATTTTTTTAAAAAAATAAAATTGATTTCAAAATAATAAAATCGGAACCCAAATATGTTTTGGACCCGAATATAATTAAAAAAAGTAAAGACAAAAATTGTTGTAAAAAAGTTGGAATTATTTTATAAGAAAAAAAATACTTTTTTTCAATAAAATATCCTCCATCTTTGTCGAGGGAAAAAATATTTTTTCTAAATTTTTCAGGACCCTAAACTACAGAAAATTCCCCCTATTTATAGGAGGAATTTAGTCTTGCCTGTATTTACAGGTGAGGCCATTGATGTCCTCGCCAGCATAAGCCTCGCTTGTAAATACAATTCTTTAATTATACACACACACACACGCACGCACGCGCACATACATACATACATATTTTCAAAAAAATAAACGATTCAATTAAAATATTTTGGACCCTTAAATATTTATTTAGGTCCTTAAAAATATTTTAATCCCTTAAATTTTTACTTTGAGACTTTTAAATATTTTTTATGGTCCTAAATATTTATTTAGGGTCCAAAACATTATTGTTTTACGAGGAGAGATCCCATTTGAAGATCATTTGGATAGTCGAAATTTGTTTGATTCAATGATAAAATCTCGAAAAGATGTCATCATCGAACGCGCGAGCTGTACAAAATCACTTGCTCACTCCTTCTAATCAGCAGCACTATCATTTCATCATAATCATCTTCATCCTCTTTACTAGATGAACTGGCATTGAGAACGATTCCCTTGGACTCATTTCCTTTGTTCATCATGTTGTCCTCATCATACTTTTTCAGGGATATCTCTTGATCGAGAAGAGTTCCTATTAGTTTATCAAATTTGTAGGTCTTTAGATCATGAACCTTTTCAATCGCGCTTTTCTTAGCATTCCACTCTTTGGTGAGACTTCTCAAGATCTTCATTTCCTCTTTAGTGTAGCTTTCTTCAAGCCTTTTCAACTCGTTGATATTATTCATAAAGCAGGTATTCATGCTTTCGATTCTTTTGTTAGGCCCTAACTGGAATAGCTCGTACTTTCAAGTTATGAGATTGATCTTGCTTTCCTTCACTTTGTCAGTTCCTTCATATGTACCTCCAATTTCTTTTGTATTTCTTGTGCATTCTCGCATGTAGAGATCTTGTTGAACTTCATAAGATATAGTGCACAATGTAAGTAATTAATACCCGCTACATTCTCCTTCAAGAGCTGGAGATAATCATTGTCATAGTTCTCAGGGTCAATTAGAACTCTCTAACCATTCCTTACTTATGTGGGGATACTGTTATAATGCATTTTATGATACAACTCTTACCTTACACTATAAGAACATAATACTAATAGTAATAATAATTTTTTTAAACTTATATCAACAAAAGTTATCATACATATATTTATATCATGCTAATACTTGTGATCATTCGTCTATATAATAATAGACATATATATACTAAATCTCACATCCTGACATTTATCAATTCTATATGCTTATACTGGCGAGGAGAGAGAGTTTCAAATGGAACACAGCCAGCCAACCTTTCATCCATGATGTCTATAGGTAGTGAGCTTCTAGTACAAACTTTATTTACAGCTTCAAAACACTGAAAAATATATAGCGATATTAGTGAGTCGCAAGCTCAGTCAATATAAACACTAAATGAATTGACAATTGCACAAATTCATACAGTTACATATTACATATTCAATGGATATTCAGACTTGTATACTAATGAATGAGTCATTTATTATTTGTTGTGTTATTACCAGCCAAACTATTACCCCGGGATACATGTAATATATATCAGATAACAAATGATTCGCTGGCCAGCCTTGTAAACAATTCGATGATCTTTCAATCCACATAACAGAACATGACCTTTCGGTTCATGTAAAACAAAACATGACCTTTCAGTTCATGTGAAACAGAACATGACCTTTCGTTTCATGTAAAATAGAACGTGTATTGCAATATTTTGGATGGTATGTCACAACTTTTCCTTTTTCATTTCCTTCTATCATTGTGCATGTACATATATCATATAGAATCATATATCAATTTCATCAAGTATGGAAACTCATTTCATTTCATCGAAATAATTCACCAATACATATACACACATACAAATTCACAATTCACAACAAATCAATTTTCATATCACACTTATTCAAATATCACATTTCAGAAATTCATTTGCAAATGATTACCACATATCACATATTACAAAGTCATATCACATTTGTAAATGATTATCGCATTCAAATATCACATATTATCAAGTCATAATAATTTTAAAATCACACATCAATACACAATGAACGCATTTCAATTGCAATTACAATGTCAAGTTCATTTCATATTTATACTCACAATATGACCAAGCTAATTCCCTCGGAAGCGTCTTGGACCTTCCTCCAGTGAACTTTCAATAATCTGAGCTCCTATAAACAAATACAAACTAACATCACATTCTTATACCATGGATAGTTTCGTTTTTTTCTTAATAATTATCCAACAATTAGAACTTTATACTCTCATGACCTTATTAACTTCTAAAATCTATATCTTTCGAAATACTGATCCAAATACTCTAATTTTAGTTTCATTTAACTCTTAACTCATAATTATATAACATATAAATATTTCAAAATTTTTCAACATATGTACGATTTATAGTGAATTTTTACTTTCACACACTAAATCAGTTTTTCCTGCAGAAATCAGAACTGGTCCTATCAAGACCTTATCCTTAAAAATTCATAACTTTCAAAATACTAAGCCAAACAGCCTGAAACCAAAGCCATCCACTTTCTAAGACACATAGGTATAACGTAATAAAATCTCAGAATCATCCAATCAATATAATAGTTTCGGTGAATCAATCTTTCACACCCTGCATCTGTCCCCTTTCAGTAAAACAACCATAACTTTTCATACAAAGCTTAGATTGAACTCATTCTTTTTTTTCAAATAAATTAGACAGGTGAGGGTACAACATATCAAATTTTCAAAATTTTAAAACTAGTATAAAAGCCACACCATCAGTTTGATTCCCAATCTACTTCTATGGCTATTCTGCTCTGGATAATCTTAATTAAATAAATTATAGAAAACAATCCACTTATTGAAAAATCCCCAAATTTTACATCAAGAACACTAACATACAAAGATACAACTCTTCTTTATATCATAACTCTGAATTCTATCTATAACCCTACAAAAATTACCTTACAAAACCGAAAACATACTTGATTCTTTCTCTTCTTCCTTTTTCTTCCTCCTCTCTTTCTCTTTTCTAAGATTGCATTTTTCTCTTCTTTTTTTCTGAACATAATCTCTCCATATCTCTTCTTATCTCATTCTAATCTTAGCAAAATTACCATTTTACCCCTCCATTATATAATTAAATATAAATACCAATACTTATAACTATACAATACTATACTCATACTTATTACATACTAATTCTAATAAATGACAATCCCAAAAGATACTAAAATATTTTAATTAACTATAATTATTTTTCCTCTTAATAACATCCCGAAACTATCTCTTTACATATTCAATTTCTTATTTTGTATAGCTTAAACTAATATCTAAAACAATATATGATATATAATTATACCATATAATAAATTTCATGACATATAACATATGTATCTAAATGCAATTATGATGTTATGAAATGAGATGTTACAATCTTCCTCTCCTTAACTAGCATCGTAGATGTAGAAGCTTCCTCACCAGACTGAGCTCTTGGTAAAGCTTGCTCCTTTTCTTCAATAGTTGGGTCATCCATCAAGTTCCCCCCATGCTCTTCCTCTCTTGGAACGGTTGGCTCATGCTCAGACAAGTCCATCCATCGTATGGATAATTCCTCACTTTCAACATCACTCATATGCTCTACCTCAGAAGGACCATCCCTCATTTATCAGGATGATAAAGACTCAGATTCCATCACTCAGTTGACCTTTTTCTTTAACCTAATACCTTAAGTTTTGGTGAAGTGGCTGTATTTAGAGATTTTATTAAGTACGTGTTGAAAACATGTTCTTCCATCCGTCTTAACCACTCACTACTG
Organism: Euphorbia schlechtendalii; assembly: GCA_949673415.1. Taxonomy (NCBI): domain Eukaryota; kingdom Viridiplantae; phylum Streptophyta; class Magnoliopsida; order Malpighiales; family Euphorbiaceae; genus Euphorbia; species Euphorbia schlechtendalii. Next base: position 14,542 of record CATIWQ010007314.1, read on the forward strand.
GTACTACTACTGGTTAATCTAGATAGTAATTGAACATGCAATCGTTGCAAGGTGAAATTTCAAAACTTAAAATTAACCTAAGGATCTCCTTAGCATACCATAATTGATATAATCTAGGTTAAAACATTTCATGGATGCTTTTAGGTTTATAAAGATTATAAAAGAAATCTATCATCTAAGGTTTAGAGCATTACCAGTTGATGCATGCTTTCTCTCTTTGGGTAGCGGTGTCTCCTTTGAGTAATTTGGTAGAACTTCGTTAGAACAAGCTTCCAAACTAAAAGAGCCTCTATGATTGATCCACACAGATCTTCACTGACTAAAACCTCTTTGAGGAAGAATCGGTTGATGAACAGCAGCTGCTAGATCGCTCAAAAATCAACTCGAAAAATAAACCGAGATGGCTCACTTTAGATAGAGCCTTCAAAAGAATTCTTCGATTATTTGGAGAAACTTTTTGAAGGATCTCGCATAACAATAGAAGAAGAAGGAGTCGATTCTAGAGAGAAAATCTAAGCTCAAAGCTATTTTCTGATTATTTTTGTATATAAATAAAGAGAGAAGCCGGAGGCCTATTTATAGGTTAAAAGGGGGAGTTTTGTTTCCCCTCTATAACTGTATGGGATGGGAATATTCCCATCCCATCCCTATCGGGTTAGGCACGCAGGTCAAGGAGACCCGCTGGTTAACCCACGCGGTTTGCATAGGAAGCCCTTGTAGGCTTCCCTTGCGGCCCGCGCAAGTGTTAGACATGATGTATGCCCTAAAGGTAATTAGGGCGATATGTCTCCATTAGCTATAATGTACAAAAAATTTCGAATTTTTAATAATAATCAAAGGTATCTTTGTTACTTATCAATGCTTTCTATTTATTGTATCTCGTTGGTATCATATATGTTTGAATATGCATATACTCATTGATGAAACAATGTCCATGACTAATTCATAGCTTAAAAGTGCAAGGACATAGTGGGAGCTATGTGGATAGAGAACTGCACATACGTGTTACTATGAATAGTCTAAATATCCCTAGTCGTAGTTTCATTGAGACTGGATATCAATGGAGCGGATAGACTAGCATGTGTAGGCTTACTCCTTGGATTAATTCCAAGTGGCCGATCTCACGAGCTGAAGGTGGTACCTTGAGTTAACACATGAATGTATTCGGGTAATATATTGGAGACCGCCATAAGATAGACACTCGGAAATAACTATATTCATGTGTTAGTGTCATGTCTTATTACAGTAGCAGTACGAGTATCCTCAGACTTGAGATACCGATTACCTTATATAGGAGTTGCTATACTTTGGGTCATACTTATTCATACCTTGATGATCAGGATGACATGGGTGATTGATAAGTGTATAATTACACTTATTATTATGATCTTTTTATTCATAAACGATATGGTTCAAAGTCATTTTATACTTCATATAAAAGATTTCACATGGTATATAGTTTTTTTGTGCAATTGCAGAAACTAGGTGAATCTTGGGAGTAAAATGATCGAAGATGGAATTCTATGTGAAAAGAGTGAAAAAGGTGCAAAAGGATGCGTGGAACATAAGGATTTGGCTTACGATTGGAGTTGTAAAAAATCGGCAAAGTTACAAAGAAGAATTATGAAGAAAAACATTATTCATGATTGTGACACCCATTCACGATCACGACTTATCACCCTTCATAAATAGAAAGTTACCAACCATTATTCACGATCGTGACATGTAATTCGAGGTTGTATCTTGTGAAGGCAATTGGTTATCTCTTCTCAACTACTAACCACCAGATAAGAACGATTAACCACCATCAACTACCAGATGAAAGAATACCTTTTGGAAGAGATCCAATCATGAAAAGGTACTGTGAGCGGGCAACACGGAGCGATGGGTTGAGAGCGGGCGGAAGATGAGAGGCGCGGTCCACTTGGGTGTTTGAAAAAGAAGCACCGGGTCAGGGACCCAGTAAAAAGGGGTTGAAAAGAGAAGACGAAAACAATTTTAGCTAGGTTCGAACCCGAATTCGCAGTATCTTAGTGTGGAGTCACCACCTGGATTAGCTCTTTCTAGGAATTAGAGTCCTGTGAGGCTTAACGTCTGGGGGACGGCCCACCAAGACACAGAGATTCGGGTCCAGGATAAGTTGCTTATTTCTTATGTGATCACATTATATTATATCTACAGAAAATTATATTTTCTTAGTTATGCATATTCGCACTTAGGTCATTTTTAGACTTTATATGCATGATTCAAGTATTGCAAAATAATAAACCATCCACAATGTGAAATAATAAATCATCCATAAAGCAGTAAGTAAATGCGGAAAATAAATGCGAAAAATAAAGGTTACAAGGCTTCCAAAAATCAAGGGATGCAACCCTCCGCTAATCTATTAATTATATTTTCTATAAAAATATATGCAATACCCGAAGGAAAGTAAATCCTAGGCATACATCTAACCTGCATCCACAAAGGTTAGCACGAAATATGAAAATTATGTTCGATTTGATTTTAGCGAGGCCCGTGTGGCCTAATTAAAACATCGACGATTTAAAGTTGTTATTTTAAATAAAAATAGTTCATTTTTATTTATACGTATGTTGATCAATTTTATTAGTGAAAATGATCGCATGGCATAAAGTGAGGTCAGTTATCCGGGAATAATTTTAATTCCCTTCGTTAGGGGTATTCTAACAAACAAATAAAAAATAAAGAAAGAAATATAGATGAAGGAGAGAATTACAACATTATTTACAATAATAAGGAATAAAAATAATTCCTAGGTCCACAAATAAAGATCAGAAAGAGATGAAGCAGAAGATGAACATGGAATTCGCAGTTCTAGGAACTCAGAGGCTTACTCTTGTAGTATGAATCCATTTCGGCGTATCCGTTCAGCCTTTGGGAGCGTTCTTTGTTCATTTTGGTTTAATTGTAGTTTAATTGGAAAATACGTGTTTATTTATCCAAATGATAATCAGACTCGGGTTCTAAATTTGTTTTAGACCCGAGAATATTTGAGGATATTTAAAGAAAAGAAGATAAAAAAAAGATTTGAAAAAAATTAAAATTTGGAATCCAAACATCTTTTGGATCCGAATATCTTTTAAGAAAATATTTATCGGAAAGATAATCAGACTCGGGTTCTAAATTTATTTTAGATCCTAGAATATCTGAGGATTTTTGAGAAAAAAAAGATGAAGAAATTTGATTTTAAGATGAAGAAAGTGTTTTGGATCCAAGAAAATGTTAGAAGAAAAGAAAGCATTTGTCTGTGTTTTTTTTATCTGAAGAAGAGAATTTTCTCTGAATTTTCGAGCCCCCGATTATCAAAAAAGACTCGACTATTTATAGGAGAAATTCTTGAAAATCCAAAAAAGTAAGTTTTTCGGGTGAGGGGTCTCGCCAGAAAAAAGAGGTCCGGCGAGGCACCTCACCGTGACTTTGGTGAGGCATATGCCTCGCTAAAGCTTGGAGAGGGGAGCCTCGCCAAGCCCTTTGGCGAGGCATATGCCTCACCAAAGCTTGGCGAGGGAGCCTTGCCAAGCTCTTTGGCAAGGCATGAGCCTCGCCAAAGGCTTTGGCGTGGCATGCCTCGCCAAGCCCTTTGGTGAGGCTCATGCCTCGCTAAAGCCTGGCGAGGCTTACCTCGTCGAAGCCTTTTGGCGAGGTTTTCCTCGCCCACCTTTGGCGATGCGGGCCCCCGGATCTGGTTTTCCTCAAAGTTCGAATTTTTTTGTGTATTTTATATTTTTTTAATTAATCTCTGAATTAAAGTTCTTTAAAATTTAGAGACGAGGAAGACTCCCATTTGAAGATCGTTGGATAGTCGAAAATCATGTGATTCGAGGATAAATATCCTAAAAAGCCATCATCATTGAATGCGTGAGCTGGTACAAAATCCCCGAGCTCACAACTGCCCCTCGTGTGATCATCGCTGGTTGTATAACTAGTATAATCACATTAAAAGAGCATAGGGATAGAGAGAATACATGACCAGTGTGGTTGGTGACTTCTTATTCCCAAATGGTGTTAACGTAGGCCTTCCTTTCTGGCGCTGCGTCTTCATAGGGTCATCCGTTTCTTTCTTCGGAATCCTTTAGGTACTTGGTGCCCCTTGTAGGTGGGTCGACCGTTTCTTTCTACGGCGTCTCTTTAGTGGTTGGTAACCATTTCATTCTTCGGTTGATAAATGAGACTGCTTCATTCTTGAGCCATTGAGATAACCATTTCCTTCTTCGGTTGTGCTTTGAATTTTCTTAGTCGGATGTTGACTTGTTTTCTTTGATAAGTCAAAGAAAAAAGGTAATGTTAATACATTTTATGATGAATGTTTTAATTATTTGATTGAGGCGAAGCAAAAAATTTTACCCCTTCAATCAAAAATTAAAACATGATAAGTAAATAAGTTCAAAAGAAATTCAGGGATGTCCCAAAAATTATTCCGTTGTTTTGTGATATCGTAATTTTGACTTCAGGCTTGAGTGGGCCATCGTCTTGTTTGTAGGTTCCTCATGTGGAGGTGCAGGTTCTTGTTTACTAGGACGGCGTTGCCCCGATTCAGCATCATTTTTGCCTGTAAATGTCATGATGCGAATGTAATATATGCATGAACAATATTTATCATATGATGTTTGTTCATTTGTTATAGGCGTCGTGGCTTCATCCATTGAGGAGTTTTCTCTTGTGCTGGTGCATGGTTTCCCCTAGGGTTTGTTTTGTTAGAGATTCTATGGATGACTCCCTTAGAGTGACGACCATGGGTTCGTTGTATCATATTCGAGTTCATAGCTTGGATCTGGTTTGAGGAAAGTCTAGATGAGTCGTTGATCCCGCATTGTGTTGGCGATGACTTCTTGGAAGCTGTTTTCCTGAAGTGTTGAAAGTATGTGATGCCTCATACCATTCTAAGGAAGAGATTATAAGTTTGAAATTTCTTTGATTCTAATTTCTGCATAGATAACCCTTGCGAGTTTTCAATCTATCGAACCTTATCTTAATTTTTGCCTGGACAGCCCTTTCAGGTTTTCAATCCAGCAGACTCATTTTTCTTTATTTTATTCTTTATTATTTTGTCTTTTTTGGATGTTTACTTGCGACATTCTACCATTGGCATGCAAGCAATCAAGATAAGCGTATGCATAAAGATTTAGCAAAAATGACAATTCATTGATGAACTTAACAGGGGTATAAATATTTCAAATGATTTGAATCCTACCATCAATTAGCTCTTTCAGGTTTTCTAACTAATGTGGTTCTCTCGATGTCCTAAGTTTTGCCTAAGCCACCCTTTTCGGGTTTTTAACTCAACGAACTATTTTTTCTGTTTTGAAAAGAAGCCCTAATTTTTGCTCAACTAACCGAGTGTTAATTGACAGGCTAAATACAAATTTATTTGTATTGCTTTTTATTGATTTATTTCTTTCACCTATGCGTGATAACAATTGTGTAAGACTTGGTTGATTTGGTAGATTGACTGCCATCCATGTCATTTTCTGATCGATTGGTTGGTGCTCATGCTGCTTTTATAGCTTGTATGTGATGATGAGTCTTGAATATCACTGTTTCCCTTTGAGTTCAATCATTCTCCAATGGTAGGTGGTATGTCGAAGATCAGATTTGATAGTTTGATTCGTTAATGGTGGATGGTGTTTCCTCCTCTATGTAATGATTGGCCTATAAGTGTTGGTGAGCTGTGTGATGGAGTTGTTGACGTGTTCAACAATCTGATTCCTTTTTATCTTTAGTGTTCAGCCATCTATTTTAACCTTTCTAGGGCTTCGATCATAGCTTGATTGCCCCGCATATGGTGGTGAACCGTGTGATGGAGTCGTTAACGTGCTCTATGATTTGACTCCTTCTTTGTAACTTTGCACCGGTTGTTTGGTCTCAACTTGCTTGGTCGACATTTTAGCCTTATTCTAGCTCTGATCCTTTGATCTTTGCGTGCTTCATCCTCTTAGTTGTCAGTGGACGTTTCGTGCTTGGAGATCTTTCCATTGATCTTTCATCCTTATATGATGAGGTAATTGCTATCACGCGTTGTTTAAGTACATGTATTTGTCTCTCACTTTCTCTCAAGAGTCAAATCATTTGAATTTATTATGGGGAATCCATTTATACCCAAATTAATTTCATGAAATGATGTATCACACGTGCTAAAAACATTATGAATATGTTTATGAGAATGCGTGATGTCATTGATAAAATATCAAGCAAATAAACAATGTTCAATTTATTCAAAAATAATTCAAAAGCCTCATGGGAAAAGTAGCTAAAAGCAAATTTATTACATCATCAATCATGGATGCTAATCCCGCCAGGATGTGTCCATGGATTCAAAGTGCTCCATCCTATCCACCTTCTCAAACACTTCTTGGTAGCTCGAGAAGATGTCTGACCCAATCTTGTTCCTATATGATGGCAGTGCACCGTCCAGAAGCTTGGTTATCATCTCTAGTAGAGTTAAGCGAGCCCTAAGCCTTACATGTGTGGCCATCCAGCCTGCATAGTAGGATTTAAAGCTCTCACCCTACCTTTTCCTTATAGCCTCCAGATGTTGCATTGTGGTTTCCATCTGAGAGTTGAAACCATAATGCTCCAGCATAGCTTGAGCGAGGCTATTCCAGTTGGTAGCTATGTCCAGCAGAAGGTGGCTGTACCATTCATTGACTTGGTGGCCCAAGGTGATGGCAAAGAGCTTAGTCATCATTCGATCGCTGACCCTCAATGCTCTCATCACTGTCTGATAATGCGTCAAGTGAGTGCGCGGGTCACCAGATCTTACGTACTTCTCAAACTGTGGCATTGCGAAGTTTGGGGGTAAGCTGTCTTCATCCCCGATTGTCGGTTGTGCAGGGTACGTGTTCCTTAGGTGGCCACAATGAATGGCCAAGAACTATTTCCATAGTTCCGCCATGCCAGGTTATTGGAGGATGCGTTCCCTCCTCTTGGATAAGAGCCATATTGCCCCTAGGGATATGCCGTGAAATGGGGTAGTTGAGGTGCCTGAAACTGTGAGGCGACCGATGCACTCCAGTTAGTAATAGGGTGTTGGGTCATTCCTTGGTAGAATGGCCCTGATGCGAATGCTGGCTGGATAGTATGACTTTGTTCTGCCCAGAACTGGTAATAGGTAGTAGGAGGTAGGGGCATCATGTGTGAGGTGGGAGGTCCTCCTACCTCAGGCCATCTAGTTGGATTACCATTGTTAAGGGTGACCTACGAGCTGGACATTGCATTCTGGGTCCTCCCAACATGTTGGCGAATGAGTGTAGCTAGTTGTTCGCTGTTGCAAAGGCGTTCAAGGCAGCTGCGATCTCGACGCTTACCGATGACTGCTGAGAGTTTTATCTTGTAAGGATGGGTTGATCTTCCCTTGCACCTTCTTCTCGTGGATTGGCCATAATAGTGCGTTGAACTGAATCTGAGTCTGAACACGAGTCCTCACTTGAGTCAGTGTACGAAACCCCCTCCAGATTGACCACAATTGGGGAAAAGCGGACCAGGAGGCGAGCAGGCCTCTTCCAAACCCCTTTGATATACGAGCAGAATATTAGACCGTGCATGTAAGATTCGTGATGCGGGAAATGCATGAGATCTTTAATGTTATGGCTGCATTCACAAGGGGTTAGCATGCCATTATGTGAAATAACATATGTGTTAATCCATTTGAAACAAACAGGTTAGTTGTTAGGTAAAAATGAAAACATGTGGAAATGAAAATCCAACAACGGGGGTTGGATTTGAGATTTGTACAATGTCGGTGTGACATCATAATATGAGTGGTGTAAGTGAGTCGACTAAGCTACCTGTGTGGTAATAGGTCAATGGTTTGAGGTTTTGTACTAGGTCTCATGGAATGAGGAGGTCAAAAATTATTTCGGGTAAGCGGTGTGACATACCCTAATAAAATGAAAACAACTACCATATATAGCTACCTAATGAATGATTTGGTTATTTCGCCCAATTAGGGCAGAGTTTTTGGATACCTGTGTGGTAATCATTATTTGAGGGTATGTGGTGATACATGAATTATTGCCTCGTGTAGGCGAATGATTCGGGTATGAGGCATATGCCCTTGGCTATTTGGTAAGGTAAGTATGTTCCTTTCTGATTGACACAAATGGTTTACTTGTTTGGCATCAATTAGGATTAGATTCTGTAAGTGCATAGTTTTTTATATCTACATAAGTGACTATGCACACTTTTTAATTTGCTCTAACATTTTAATATGTTCTTGCTTGCATTGCGCATTCAGGGGGTTGAAGTTGACAGAATGGAAAGTGATATATCAGATGAAGAAGCTAAAGGCTCACCTAGTTGCATTCAGGACTTGGAGAGCAAGGAATTCTGTAAATTTCTTCAACAGTAGAAGTTTCTGAACAATTCAACAGAAAGTGCCCTAAAGAAAAATCAGCCTCTGATTATATCAAACTTAATGCATGAGAAATTGGGAGCTAAAGATCTAACGGGGTACATATAAATTGGAAAAGACATATTTGGAAGCTCTCTCTGTGCACATTTTTCCCGGTTTTCCTGCATGTTTTTCTCTACTATACTTATTCTTATGAAATATCTATATAGTTTTCATCTTCCCTAGTCTAATCATGCATCTATCTATTCATCATTCTATCATCCCAACCCTCCAGTACAAATTATCTTATTTCTTTTTTTCCGTAACTCTAGTTGGTCCTTAGATTCAAATTCCTTCCTTGTGGGATCGATATCTTTTAAAATTACATCGCAACTATATACTTGCAGTGGTCATCCTTTTTCTATTTGATAAGCGGTACTAACAACACCTATTCATATTTAGAACTTTTATCTTATCAGTAGAAAAGTGAGGAACAAGGTTTTTGGCATCATTACCGAACATAAGCTTATCGGAACGAGTATAGTCAAAATCTTGCTAACAGTGATTACGGGTATAGCGATGATCACATGTTGTTAAGCTATGTAGTCAAGATGGGATCCATCACTCCTGATATAGAAATATAATGAAGATGTACCTTGGGGCCTCTTGTTGAAGTGACACACTCATAAATCTCTGATCAGAGTATACGATTGATGGAATGGGTTTCTAATGGATCAAGATATAAAATGGCTAAGTGGTGTGCTTTGTGAAAAAGTCAAATTCCAGGATACCTATGGCTATTACATGAGCTGACACTTAATCCGAGCTCAATAAACTAGATGGTACTTAACCTGATGGAAGGAGTGTATTATACTGGTTACTATTACAGAATCAGATCAAGTCACAGGCACGTGATTTTCCAAGTATCGGGGGATCATACGCATTTGCTGGAAAGTCCATTTGATCATCTAGAGCTATCGGGTTCCATAACGATCTGGAACACTAAGCCTAAAGGTTCCCGGATGGGAAGCAAAGTTTAGGTTAACCTCTAGCGGCTCTATACTTTGGGATCCTATGAGGTCACACACTTTGGGTCTTTATCGGACCGTGTAAAGAACCTATGCACTAGGTCTGTACCGAAAATGAAAGTTAAGAAATCAGTGAGAAGAATTATTAATTGATTTAATCAAATTAATAATTAACAGAAATAATGAAAAGATAGGGAAAAGGTTGCACGAAGCGAGCAAGGAAATTTTCCCGTTGCAAAACCGAACACGGGTTGTTTAAAGTGGGGCTTAAGCGGTTGCCCCGTGAGCCAAAGGGCTCGCGGGTTGCTAACGCGCGGGGATAACCCGTGCACTAGCGGGCTGCAGGCCACGAGCGATGCTGCAAGGTAGCTCTTGCGCTAGTGGGCTTGCGGTACACGGTAAGCCCGCTAAGCTTTGCCTTATGGCAGTCACAGGTCAACCTGCGAGTATCTATACCCGCACGGTTGACCTGCTATACATGGGATGGGATTCATCCCATCCCATGTAAAGTTTTAGGGGGAGTCTATCACTCCCCCTTTTTTCCCTATAAATAGGCTTCAAAGCCTCATTAATTCATACACACCAAAAAGCTTTGAGCTTGTTTTCTCTTTGATTTCTATTATTCTTTTCTTTTGTTGTGCGAGATCCTCCATGAGTTTCTCCAAACTAATCAAAGAGTTCTTTTAGAAGGCCCTAAGTTTAAGTGAGCTTTCGATTTTCATTTTTGAGTTGATTTATGAGTAGTCCAACAACTGCTATCAATCGACGGGTTCTACCTCTTTGAGGTTTTGGTCGATGAAGATACGTGTGGATGAAGTCATAGAGGCTCTCCTAGTGTGGAAGCTTGTGCCAATGGAATTGGTCAAAGGGAACGTCGCTACCAAAAGAGAGATCAAGCATGCATCAACTGATAATGCTTCAATTTTTAGATGATAGGTTTCTTTTATATGTTTTATAAACCTAAAATCATCTATAGAACGTTTTAACTTAGATTATATCACTCATGGCATGCTTAGGAGATCCTCAAGTTAATTTTAAGTTTTTGAATTTCCGCCTTGCAACCTATGCATATTCAATTACTACCTTGATTAACCAACAACAAGTGCAGCCATGGGCAATGCTTGCGCGCTTGCAGCCCGCTAGCGGCACGAGCCCCACTTTCAACAACCCATGTTCATTTTGGGGCCCACTTGCAGGGCAGCCTCATTCCCCTGCTCTCTCTGTGTATTTTTCCCTATTTCCTCTTTATTCCTTTAAATTATTAATTTAGTTGAACTAATTAATAATTCTTCTAATGGATTCAACAACTTATATTTTCAGCATAGACCCAGTCTATATGTTCATTACTTAATCCGATAAAGACCCAAAGATTGTGACCTCATAAGATTGTGACCTCATAGGATCCCAAAATATAGAGCCGCTAAAGATTAACCTAAACTTGGCTTCCCATTTGGGAACCTTTAGGCACAGTTTTCCAGACCGATATAGAACCCGATAGCTCTAGACTATCAAATGGGATTTCTAGCAAAGGCGTATGATCCCCCGACCCTTGGAACGTCACATGCTTGTGACTTCTACAGTAGTAACCAAAACAATACACTCCTTCCATTAGGTTAAGTACCATCCAGTTTATTGAGCTCAGATTAAGTGTTAGCTCATGTAATAGCCGTAGCTATCCTGGAATTCAACTTGTTCACAAAGAACACCACTCGGCCATTATGTATCAAGATTGACTAGAAACCCATTCTATCAATCTTATACTTTGATCAGTGATTTATGAGTTTCACTTCAACAATGGACCTTAAGGTACATCTCCCATTATATCACTATATCAAGAGCGATGGATCCCATCTTAACTACACAGCTTACCAACATGTGATCATCGCTATGCCTGTAATCACCCGTGTCATCCTGATCGCTAAGGTATGAATAAGTATGACCTAAAGTATAGCAATTCCTACAGAAGTTAACCGGTATCTCAGGTTTGATGATACTTGTACTGCTACTGCAATAAGACATGACACCAACACATGGATATAGTTATTTCCAAGTGTCTTTCTTATAGCAGTCTCCAATGTATTACCTGAATACATTCATGTGTTAACTCAAGGTACCACCATCACTCGTGAGATCGACTACTTTGATCTAATCCTAGGAGTAAGCCTACACATGTTAGTCTGTCTATTCCATTGATTTCAAGTCTCAATGAAACTATGACTAGGGATATTTAGGCTATTCATAGTAACACTTATGTGCAGTTCTCACACCACATAGCTCCCACTATGTCCTCGCACTTTTACACTATGAAGTAGTCATGGACTTTGTCTCATCAATGCTCATATACATATTAAATATTATACATATATGATACCAACAAGATACATTAATAAATAGAAAGCACTGATAAACAACAAAGATGCCTTAATTATTATTAATAATAATTCAAAACCATTTGTAAGTTATAAATAATAAAGATATATCGCCCTAATTACCTCTAGGTACTACTATTACTACCAGGTGGGTGAGGCTGAAATTCTACCATCTCCATGAGTCTGTCCTAAATCTACAAACACTGAATCTAAATATTTCAAATCTATTCAAGGTTAATTTTTGGGGGGAAACAGCATATCAAAAGTTTTTTGTGCTATTAAGGATCAAAACCCATGAAAACGAAGAACATAAACAAATTCTGAGAAATGGTAAAAACTCAAACATGGGTAAAACTAAAGTAAAAAGGGCACATATGATACTTGAAACATGTAAAAAGAAATGAGGGAATAAGATGCTTACTTGATGTTATGAATTTTACTGATCAGAATTTGTAGAAATGACATCACTGGAGAAAGCTTGAAGTAAAAAATTGCCAGAGAAAGTTAGAGAACTGAAATGGTAAAGTGAGGAAGAGAAAGAAACGCACATCGCTTTTATAGGGGATGTGACATTTGAAGAGAAGTTATATCTATGCTGTTGTATATAGGGTATGTGACTTTCAACCAACATCCCAGATCTCACCCACATACAAGCAATAACCAAGCCAAGAAGAGTTCAAACGAAGCGGCCAAGGCCTAAAGAAAACTCAAGCAACGCGGTTAGAATTGTGAGGAGTTCAAATGACATGGTTTGGAGCTATCCGAAAAATAAGTGACGCGGTCGCAAAGATAAGAAATACTTACTCGGTTGAAGAAAGACCTAGAAGGACTTTCCCATGCTAATGAGGGGCTTCTGATAACCTGATATAGTTTAGCCATACGGGTGGTCACCACTCGTCCATCACCATAGGGGAATTTTCCGGATGAACCGGCGAACCCCAACCCTTCACCAGTTTGACGGCAAATCCGGTCAAATTCGGTTAAATTATTTTTACTATTTATTTTATTATTTTTTATTAATTAATTAATCAAAACTCTTTTAATTAATTAATTTAATCTAAAGCCTAATTTTTCCAATTCCTTAAATATATTTATTCAAGTCCTTAAAATATTTATTTTAAGGCATTTAAATATTTTAATGGTCTTGAATATTTATTTAAACCCCGAAATATAATTTGGTGAAGAGTAGAGCTCCCATTTGAAGATCAATAGATAATCGAAACTTGTGTGATTCAAGGATTAAATCTTGAAAAACCGTCATCATCGAACGCTTAAGTTGGTACAAAATCTCGTGCTCACACTCTTCAAGATAGCGGTAACACTTATTGATCAGTTGTGCTATGTATTCTCATATAAGCCCCCTTAACAATTAAGTCCATGACTAACGACAAGCTCACCAACTCAAATGGGCCGGCATTTCTGAACTCATCCAGACCTATGCGCATACAGGCAGAATACCCTTAGCATTAATGTCACCATCCCTTTGTTTACCAATGATGGGATTCTTCTTATGTGCATGCCCTCTTCTTAGCATGATCACGCACCAATAGTGCATGACATGTACTTGCACCACATGCAAAACTTTAGTGCGTGATATTCTCCCCCACCTAAAATCTAGCACGCCTTCATCCTAGGGGAAGAAAGACTTAGCCCAAGGATTGCATCATCATCGTACCTCTACCCACTACAATCTTTACTCTACTCTAAAGTAGGTGTGTCGCCCTCCAATCTTTTCCATGAGAGGAGTTCACCGCTCACTTTCTTTCCTCGAGGGGATCCCTTCACTAATAGGACTCGAGAGGAGTTCCTTTCTTGAGTGCAGTCTTCACCCTGGCCTAATCTAGCTTATCAACTCAAACTATTACTTCCTCCTCAAATGGATGTGCAGTGCTCCAATCTAATGCGAGTCTCCCTCCATTGGACTTCCCTTCTCGAAAGCAAGTCACCCAACTTCTATGCGAACTTCTTCCTCGCTACCCGATGATGGGGCCATTACTCTCTTCACATTAGGGAGTGCATAGCTCCAGCAATTTGATTTGCATCTTGGAGTGTACTCTTGCGATCTGGCTCTGATACCACTTGTCATGGGCTGAGAGTCAGGAGCAGCATTATACCTGTGGGGCACCCTGAGGTTCTTCCGCATGACCCCGAGACTAGCCTTTTCCCTCGCAGATATGGATTGGTTTTGCTCGACCAAGGGCTCGTTAGAATAGCGGCAACAGCTATCGACCAGTTGTGCCATGTATTCTAGCATGAACCCCCTTCATAGTTAAGTCCAAGATTAGCGATAAGCTCCCCAACTCAAATGGGTCAGCATGCCTGAACTCGGCCAAACCTATGCGCATACAAGCAGAACACCCTTAACGCTGATGCCACCATTCCTTTGTTTACCAACGACATGATTCTTCTTATGTGCATACCCTCTTTTTGCACGATTACGCAGCAACAGTGCATGAAGTGTACTTGCACCGCATACAAAACTTTGGTGCGTGATACTACAATCACACCATCTTTCACTCAATATTCCTTGAACACATTTTCACCAATCTCCACCAAAATCTAAATAATTGTAATTTTCCCAAAAGTCACCTCCTACTTTTTCTCAATTCATCATCTTCAATGGTTTTATATGGTGTTTTTTGGTTTTATTTTTATCCTCTTAGTTTTCATTCTCTCTCTCTAACTATCTATGTGTTCATTTGGCGTCTTTATAGGGTTCTTAATTTTGCTTCGATTTTACCTGGTTTTTTGTGAAAAAGGAAAATTATCTCCAGCAAAGAAGCCTTTATTGTCTTCTTCATTCTTTTGTTTATTGCAGAGATAAACTTTGTTCTTGTTTGTTATGAAGCTATGATGTGTGTTAGTGCTCTTTTCTGAATCGGTTTTAAGTTTTTTTAAACTCCATATCATTTTTTAGGGGATTATAATCTGGTATTGAGGACAAGGAGGTTGACCATGGGGTGGTTGCTGGCGATGAGAACGTCGATGGAATTCAAAGAAATGGATGATTTTTGGGTGGGATCTTAGATGCTCAAATTGCTTTTTAGGGAACTAGAAGCAATCAGATACCTCATTGTTCCATTATTTCCTCTCTCTTTACCGTATCAGATTTAGGTGGCTATTTATGTACGTTATAGCCAACTAAAAGGGATTTGGAGAAACTCAAAAAAGTTGAGGAGGGCAGTAGACCATTTAAACTAAGTTGGAGAGGATTATTATGTATTTAGCCTAAATTCTTTATAACCGTTTTCGAAGATTAAAGACTTATGTGAAACATAAGAAAAAGGAAATTTTCATTAAAGATCTCATTGTTTGACTATGCATTGAGGATGACAATAGACGGTCTTAAAGAAATTTTTTTGTTGCTAATCAAGTTATAGCTAAGGCCAAATAGTGGAGGTTCATAAAGACTCCAGAAAGGGCAAGCAATCTGGGAAATTAAATTTAAAAATGGGACAGAAAGGAGTCATTTTCAAGAAACCAAAGTTTAATGGAAAGTGCTTCAATTGTGGTACGATGAAACATAAGTCCTCTGATTATAGATTATCAAAAAAGTGTGAAGAAAGAAGCAAATATAGTTGACAAAATTACACAAGTTGTATCTGATATCGACCTTTGTGTAGAAGTCAGAATGGTTTACTCAAACCCTAGAAAATGGTGTCTAGATATTGGTGCTACTCAGCATATATTGACTCTTGTTGAGAATGGAGAGAAACTCTTCATGGAAAATTTTGCAACTTTCAAGGTGAAAGGACAAGGATTCGGAAGATGACTTCCGACAACGAAGTAAAACTGTAAAATATTTTGTATCATTAACATAAGGAAGAACCTAATTTCTATGATCCTTTAGAGCGCATATGAATTCAAGATGGTGTTTGAGTATCAGAAATATATTTTGTGAAAAGGGGTTATGTACGTAAGAAAGAGCTATGATTGTAACGGAATGTTTAAATTTAATTGTATCTCTTGTGATCATGAATTTATTAATATGAATCAGAACAATGTTTCTACTTAGATGGTTGAATTTTCTAATCTATGGCATAGTAGACTTGGACACATTAATGTTAATACTTTACGACGTTTAATTAACTTGAATCATATTTTCACATTTCATATCGATAAAACACATGTATACGAAATTTGTATTGAGAAAAAATTAACTAGATCTTCCTTTAAATCTGTTGAAAGAAATTCAAAACTTCTTGATTTAATATATATACCGATATTTGTGACTTGAAATTTGTTCAATCAAAAGGAGGAATTAAATATTTTATTATTGTCATTGATGATAACATAAGATATTGTTATGTATATTTGCTCAAAAGCAAAGATGAAGCTATAGAGAAATTTGGACTCTATAAGCAAAAAGTTGAAAACCAACTTAATAGGAAAATTAAGAAGGTTTAAAGTGATCGTGGTGGAGAATATGTTATGCCATTTGGTGAGTTTTGTTCCCAAAATGATTATTCACAATGTAACACCATCATATTCTCCTCAATCAAATGGAGTAGTTGAACGTAAAAAAGATCCTCATGTTGTTTCGATGGAAAGATTGATTCTTTTATAAAATTAACTATTGATACTTGAAATTATTCTGATTTTCTTTGTCGAAACCATATTCTTAATGGTTTAGTTCCTGAATTATATGAAATTTATAGTGTTAAATATGATGCAAATGAAAATTTGCAGTCCTTTAACTTCTTCATCTATAATTTTTTCTTGTTTTGGTTGCTTATTTCTTAGGTTCTTGTATATGTTTTTTGGTGATAGTATTATACACTCGGTCTACGTCTATTGTTGTATCTTGGGAGAAAATTTATCATAAGGGGTAAATTCTATCTTAAGAAAACCGATGGTATCGGACCTTAACGAAACCCTTCTCGTTTCAAGTAAAAAAGTTTATATATCGATATATTTGTTATTTTATTACCCAATTTTTTATTTTTTTTATAATTTTATAGTTACGTATAATTTTACTTTGTTACTTTGTAATTCAAGTTAAAAATACATAATTCTTGTATTTTATTTTTTGAAGGAATATATATTTTCTAACCAAATTTCTAACAATACTCTTGTTGATCCTGATGGAGAGATTAATTCTTTTGTTAAATTAAATGTTGATGCTTGAAATTTATCTGATTTTCTTCATATTCATAATTGTTTAATTCTTGAATGATTTAAATTTTATAGTGTTAAACGTACAATAAAGGAATAATGGAAATCACTTTATATAAAATATCGAATAGAGGATGTTGGCTCTCAGAAATTACTTAGTAGGCCAATTCCTAGATTTTAAAATGGTTGATTCCAAATTTTTTTTAAGTCAAGTGCAGGAGCTCCAAATTCCGATACATGCGATGGAAGCTGAGAATATGGGAAGAAGTGAATCATTTCAAGTGGCCGCATTCATTGAGAAATTTTCACCAAGTTAGAGAGGTTTCAAAACTTAATTTGAAATATAAGCGAAAGGAAATTTACGTTGAAAATCTCATTATACACATACTCATTGAAGAGGATAATAGACGGTCTAAAACAAAAAAATCTATTCTTAATCAAGTTATATCTAAGGCCAACATAGTGGAGGTTCATAAGGACTCCAAAAAGAGTAAGCAATTTGGGAAGCTCAATTAAAAAATTGGACTGAAATGAGGCATTTCAAGAAATCAAAGTTTACTGGAAAGTGCTTCAATTGTGGTAAGATGAGACACGAGTCTTCTGATTGTAGATTGCCAAATATGGTGAACAAGAAAGAAGCAAATGTTGTTGATGAAATTACACAAGATGTATCTGACATCGACCTATGTGTAGTTATTTCTGAAATCCATATGGTTGACTCAAACCCTAGAGAATGGTGTCTAGACATTGGTGCTACTTGACATATATGATGTAACAAGGAATCTTTTTCTAGATTGAATCTTGTTGAGAATGGGGAGAAACTCTTCATGGAATATTCTACACCTTCCAAGGTGAAAAGGACACGGATACTGAATATGACTTCCAACAAAGAACTGAAACTAAAAAATCTTTTGTATGTGCCCGACAAAAGGAAGAACCTTATTGTTGGGAGCCATAAGCGCATATGAATTCAAGATGGTGTTTGAGTCTCTGAAATTTACTTTTTCAAAAGGGTTTATGTATGTAGGATATGGATATGAATGTAATGGATTATGTAAATTCAATTGTATCACAAAGCATGATTCTATTTCAATATGAATAAGAAAAACATTTCTGCATACATGGTTGAGTCTTCTAATTTATGGCATAGTAGAGTTAGACACATTAAATTTGATATGTTACAAAATTTAATTAACTTGAATCATCTTCCCACATTCCATATTGATAAAACACATAAATGTGAAATTTGTGTTGAGATAAAATTGGCAAGATCTTCCTTTAAATCTATTGAAAGAATTTCAGAACCACTTGATTTAATATATATTGATAGTTGTAACTTGAAATTTGTTCAATTAAAGGGAGGAAATAAATATTTTAATATCTTCATTGATGATAGCATAAAATATTGATTTGTATATTTGTTCAAAAGCAGAGAAAATTAGACTCTATAAGCAACAAATAGAAAACCAACTTATATGAAAATTAAGAAGGTTAGAAGCGATCATGGTGGAGAAGATGTTGTACCATTTGGTGAGTTTCCTTCCTAAAATGGAATTATTAATGAAGTAACACGATCATATTCTCCTTAATCAAATGGAGTGGCTAAACTTAAAAACTGTACTTTGAAAGAGATGATGAAAGCAATGTTGACCAGTTATGGTTTATCACAAAACTTGTGGGGTGATGCTGTTTTGTCAATAAATTATCTTTTGAATAAGATACCAAGTGAGAAACGAGACAAGAATCCCTATGAATTATGGAATAGTAAAAAACCTATATAATTCCTTGAAAGTGTGGGGTGTCTTGCAAAGGTAATGACTTCATTACCTAAACAAATGAGAATTGATCCAAAAACGATGGATTTTATTTTCATATGATATGTTGAGAATATTAATGGATATCGGTTTCTAGTGTATGAATCTAACAACCAATGAATAAACAAGAACACTTTAATTAAGTCAAAACACGATTCATTTTTTGAAAATGTTTTTCCATGTTGGAAAATAAATGAAGGGTCAAGATTTAAACAGTCTCGTGAATATATGGAAAATGATGATCAAGACAAAAGTTTTGATAATGTAAACTATGATCTTTAAAAATTTCATGATTCTCAAGAAGATAATGAGATGGAAATTAGAAGAAGTAAAAGGGCAAGGATTGAAAATTCTTTGGTCCAAACTTCTTAACATATATGGTTGAGTCAGAATCTCAAACATATAAAGAAGCTATAAGCTCTATTGAAAGAATTTTATGAAAAGAAGCCATAAGAAGCGAAATTGATTCCATATTGCAAAATCGTACATGGTGATTAGTGGACTTTCCACAGGGAACTAAGCCATTAGGTTTTAAATGTATTTTGTAAGCTAAAAGTTGATGGAATAAATGATAGGTATAAGGCTATTTTAGTCGTAAAGATTTATAGATAAATAAAAGGCGTTTATTACTTTGAAACATATTTTCATGTATCGAGAATAGCCTCCATAAGGATGATACTTGCAATTGCCGCTTTCTGAAATCTTGAAGCACATAAAATGGATGTGAAAGCTCCTTTTCTTAATGGAGATCTTGAAGAAGAAATCTACATGGAACAACCTGAGGGTTATGTAGCTTCAAGTTAAGAAAATAAAGTTTTTAAACTAGTGAAGTCTTTGTATGTATTAAATCAAGAACCATAACAATGGCATAAGAAATTTAGTGATGTCATTATGGCTAGTGGATATTTTATAAATGAGTGTGAAAAGTGTATATATGTCAAAACTACAAATGATGGATATGTTATTTTATGTTTGTATGGTGATGACATACTCATTGTTAGAAGCAATGAGAAGATGGTAAAAAGTACAAAAAATATGTTGAATTCAAGATTTGTCATGATAGATATGAGACTGGTAGATGTAATTTTAGGCATCTAAGTTAAACGGTCTCATATAAACTCAATCACACTTTGTTGAAAAAAAAACTCACCAAGTTTAAAAAGATGATGCGGGGTTTAACCAAAACACCATTAGACATCAAGCAACACCTATGCAAAAATAAAGGTGAATGCATTGACCAAGTGGATATGCAACTGTTATAGGCAGTCTAATGTATTTTATAAAATGTATAAGGCCTGACATTTCTTATAGTGTAAGTAGTTTAAGCAGATTTACGAGTAATCCTGGTAATAGTCATTTGAACCCTATCATGAGAATACTAAGGTATTTTTTATATACTCCTAATTATGGATTATATTATACAAGAGAACCTGATGTACTAGAAGCATATATTTATGCTAGTTGCATAACTAACATTAAGAGTTCTAAAGGTACAAGTGGGCATGTATTTACTCTAGGTGGAGGAGCAGTGTCATGGAAATCCTAAAAAAAAAAGATTATAACTCATTTCACAATGGAAGATGAGTTCGTAGCCTTAGATAAACTGTGAGAAAAGGCTGAATGGCTACGTAACTTCTTAGAGGATAATCAAGAATGGCCTAAGCTTGTGCCTGCAATTGTATACATTGTGAAAATCAAGCAATGATTAAAAGAGCACAGAACGTTATGTATAATAGTAAGTCGAGACACATACGTCATCGACATAAGACCATTAGACAATTAATCTCAACATCGGTTATCTCCGTTGATTTTGTAGGATTAAAGGATAATATTACGGATCCGCTAACCAAAGGTTTAACCATAAATTAAGTAGAAAAGATATCTTAAAGAATGGGTTTAAAAATCACGAATATTTAAGGTGCTATGTGAAGAAAAATCCAACCATGTTAATTGGAGATCCCAAGATCTTGGTTCAAAGGGATAACCTAACTCCATAGACCCTGTGAGGTCACTGTGGGGGTAGCCCCATGTCCATTCCTATGATGTAACAGTGAAAACAATGTTAATGTTAAGCAATGTGCTTTTAATGATTCTTTATGCATCAAGGTTTGAGCAAAAGAGATCACCTATTTAAGAGTGAATTATAGGGTTGCTTTAAAAGAAACTAATGGAGTTTAGTTATCTTAAACTCTTGCAGAATTAGGATTTTTTAATGACCATAATGAACATAACCATGAGAATCCAAACTGAGTTAGGTTAGTATTTTGTGAACTATATTATCATTTACACAAACATCCGAATAGTTCAAGGACATCGTGTTTACTAACCGGATAGTAAAGTAAATATACTTTCACATGGAAAGTTTAAAGGCTTGTAATCCACCTATCCCATGGAAATACTAATGTGCCAATTCGAGTTTATCCTTCCTGATTTCTTTTATGTGGTGAATTATTACATCAAAAGAAAAGTAGGAAAACAACAACAACAACAACAACAACAACAACAATAATAATAATAATAATAATAATAATAATAATAATAATAATAATAATAATATAAATGATTAAAATTTCAAATGATCATTTATCGTGTGTGTGTGTGTGTGTGTGTGTGTATCATATCATATTTTGGTATAAAAAATGATGTACAAAAGGAAAATGACATCTATTCCACTGTTTAATCTTTTTTTAAAATTTTCGAAAAGATAACCACCAAGAGGATGCGAAGATCCATAAGCCGTCAATCTATCCACGCATCTATTACCCTTTAGGCAAAAATGAACAAACTTAACCTCCCACTCCTGGTCCAACAGCTCCTTTATACCTCGGATAAGGTAGTAAAGTAAGAATTATTCCCCACTGTATCCTTGTGCACAATGTCAATAAGGAACTACTATCAACTTCCACCATGTTATGTACAATATTTTTTTTAATAAGGTTAGGGACATGAAGAACGAAGCGAGGGTGAAATTACATCCCTCAATGAACCACCGCTTACGTAATGCCCCGAAGGATGAACACAAGACGAAACATCATGGTGGGATGCTTCCCTTTCCCACTAAAAAAACCCTCCTAAAATTTATTAATTAATAAAAAAAGAAGATTTAACATCAGACATAAGATAGAGCTTGTTCGAAAAACTAAATGCTTAGACTAAGTGAACCGAAAACATGTTGTGGCCACTTAAATCATGTAAAAATAAATCAAACAAAAAGGTTTGACATTTTCCCATTCTTCATCAATGTTCGTAATTCTTCCCTTAGCCGCCAAAGCATCTGCAATTCCATTGCCTTCTCTAAAAATTTGTGTTGCTATAACATTACGTGAAGCCATCAAAGTCAAACACTTGAGCCATCTTTGTCAAATACACCAGGGGAGCAGCAGTGTTTTCTATTTAAAAATTCCAACTGTGTAAGCTTGAATCGCTCTCTATCCACACATTTGAGCACCATTTTGTAATAGCGATTTCCACAACATAAATGATAGTCTTCAACTCTGTAATAAAAGGAATGTTTATTTCAAAATGAAAAGAAAAATGTACAACCTTACCATGTGAATCTCTCATAATTGCATCACACCCCGAAGATATCGAAGTGCCTCCCGTTGAAGCATCATAATTTACATTCACCCAATTTAGCGAAGGGGTTGTCCACTTCACTATAATGATACTTAGTGCTTTTATGAGCCTTGGCTGCTAGTTTAAGTTCCATAAAATTCCGATTTCCACTACTAAATTCTAGATATGTCCCACTCCTAAGCCATATGTTCTTCATATCAAGGCCCAAAGCTGTCTCAATGCTTGATGTATATTCGATTTATCACCCTAAAAGACACACCTCCATCTAATGTTCCAAATCAGGCACACCACATTCACAATGACAGATACCCAAAAGACTCTAATTTGAGCGATGAAACTATGAAGGAATGCAGCCTCTAGTGTTATTCTCAGGTTACCAGTAATGTCTAAATATATTCCAAATAACAGTTCAATACTTTTTCATATTTTTTGTGCAAAGGAACAATGAATGAATAAGTGATTACGAGACTCGTAATTCATCAAACAAAGGGAATAAATCGAAACAATAAGAATTCCCTTTCATTGCAACGCATCATGAGTTGAAATATATCCTATAACTACCTTTCAACAAATTATAGAATGCGAAGGGGCAATTGCCGAATGCCATAAAATGCTCAAGATCGTATCCGCTTGATTCTCCCCTTGAAGCCAGCTACAGTAAAATTTCAACGTAGAAATTCCACTACTAGTCAGGTACCAAAAGCATAAATCTTCTAGTTCCAATGATCTATAATAGTCCTCTATGCTCAGCTTCACCGAATTGCTCACCTGCTTCAGTAGATTCACCCAGGCATCATTGCTAAAATATCATCCACTTTATACGTTAGCTTGCACCGATTTATACTAGACATCCCCAATTGCTCCACCACCGTTGGCTCAATCCATTGTGAATTCCAGAAATTTAATATCGAAACCTGCCTTATAAACCATTTGACATGACTGTGCAAATGCTCATAAATATGTAGAATAGAACGCCAAATACTCGAATTGACTAACCAAGGTTGTTGAACGTCATTAGTGAAACGATGTCAAAGTAGAACGAAGCATTTTTCCTTTCTTGTCATAAGTCTCCATGCAAATTTAGCAAGCATAGCTTCATTTAAATCAACAATTTTCTTTAAACCAAGATCAGCTTTAGGTAAGGGCAGCTTATATATCTTCCATTGAGTAAAAATTAATTTCCTCTTCTCAACTGAACATGTCCATACAAAATTCCCTATTCCTTTTTCAAGGCTTTCTAGAAAAGACTTGACCATTAATAGATGGAAAAAGAATGAAATAGCATCCTATATATTACCACACATCACAAAACAATTCTACCAGCCATTGACAAAGAGCTCTCAACCCAACTTGGAAAAAATTGAATTATTTTATGCAAGATTGGTCGCAAATTGGTAATCAAAAGGCATATCTCCAAGTTTAACACCAGTAAAGCTCACCAATTTGGCAGTCCTTACAATTGAAACTGAAGCACTAAAATAAATGATAGACTTCAACCAATTTACTTGTTGTCCTGAGATACCCCCACACCGACTAAAGACATCCCGAATTACCCCCATGTTCTTTAAACTAGTAGCCTTGAAAAGTAAAATATCATCCCCATAAAGCATATGGGAAGGAAAGAAAGGTTGAGTAGTGTACCTCATTTGTGAATAAGCACCTAACTAGCATGACAATTAATCTGCTAAAAAAATCCTCTCCTAAACCAAACAACAAACGAGACAACGGATCACCCTACCTCACTCCAATTGAACTTTGAAAATAGCCACACAAGCCAACCAGAGTAAGTATTGATATCCTTGTCGAATACAAGATATTCTGAATACATCTTTAAAAAATTTTGGAGAAACCAAAGAAATCTAGAACACTAACAAAAAATTCTAGTCCATTGTATCAAAGGCATTCCTTATGTCAACCTTCATTGCGAAGTTTTCAGCATGACATTTTTCCGTCAACATATTCATTCCTTTCGAAGCCATCTACTATCATTGATATTATGTCCTTTAATGAAACCGAATAGGTGAGGAGTGATAATACGATTGGCGACTTCTTTTAACCAACTTACCAAGATCTTCGTGATTATTTTGAACACGATTTTAGACATTGCAGCTAACATATAATAGCCATTAGTTTACTATCAAATCGCAAGTCAATGTTAGTCAGAATCCATCAAACTTATAATAACCTAATGAGCAATAATTTTAATATTGTCCTTATATAACTATTTTAATTAATTAGATTAATCAACTAGTATTTTATAAAATATAGAGAATGATGTTTCTATGGGCAAACATCCCAACTAAGTTGACACTCCCAATATAAGAAAACCCTTAAACATCAATATTATTTAAAAAGAAAAATAATGGACTATATAGACTCATTTTGTTATGTTTCGAAATTAAATAAGCAAATATAGCTACAAAATTTTAGAGCATTCAACCTTTACATTTCAAAGTCCATCCCGTACCATTTTATATAACAAGCAAAAACATATCTCTAATACATTTTATATATTTTTAACTGTATTTACCAAGCATATATTCAAGTACGAAAATTGATGTTTCATTTGTTATTAAATCAATATAGTATACAGTTCCAATTTTAGAAAGCTAACTAATAACAATTTTAATATGTATTTATTGTTTAACCAGTTATTTATTTTCCTTTTTTTATTTAGAGTTTGTGAAATTATATATAAATATAGGTTTCCAAAGATCTAGTTGTGGACTCGGTACTATGAAAAGAAAGCTAAAAAAAGAATTGTGAGCTAGCATTATGGTAGTGATGATTATTCACTTATTTTAGCAAATCAACTTAATAAAAAAAGTAAAAAGTCAATCCTAAACATAGGAAAATATGTAACAACAATGTGCTATAATCATCTCACGAATAGCCTATAAAATCTACAAATAAAAGTATCATTTCACAAACACACAAAATACATCCTTATCAAAACAAATGGATCCCATTTCAATATTTTCAGTATTGTTTTCTATAATTATGGCTCTCTCTTGCAATGTTCAAGTAGAAGCTACATCTCTTCCTATTACAAAATTTGGTGCCAAATCTGGTCAAGATAGTTCTAAAGTATAACCATATATTAATTACATTTTCATAAATGATTTTATTGTTCTATTTGGTTTGCGTAATCGAATGAAATTCGGCGAATATGATGTGTATCTTATTTTGATATTATCTCAATTTTGTGTTAAATATAGGCTATTATGAGTGCTTTCAATGAGGCTTGTAAAGCACGAGGCGGTGGTGAAATAGTAATTCCGAAAGGAGCATTCATGACGGGTCCAGTGAAATTAGAAGGTCCATGCAAAGGACCTTTGAGATTTGTTATTGACGGAACCTTAGAGGCACCTGATAGAATCGACGCGGACGGTTGGTTTGTCTTTCTTGGCCTCGATCACCTCACAGTTACAGGAACCGGAACACTTGACGGTAAAGGCCAACTCATGTGGAAGGGACAACCTAGTTGTGTTAAATCACATGTTACAACTTGCAAGTCACATTCTATTGTAAGTAACCACCCAGCTATATATGTCCCTCATTCAAATATATTTTATTTTAACATGATTTTTTTTACTGCGTTAGAATATGAGGATCGATAAATGTACCAATTCCCTCATCGAAGGAATCACATCTCTCAACAGCAAGAACTTCCATTTCAATGTCATCGGTTCTAAAAACGTGACATTCCAAAAGGTTACCATCAGTGCACCTGCCGAGAGCCCTAACACAGACGGTATCCATATTGGAAGATCCACTGGAATAACTGTTAGGGACACAAACATCGGTACTGGCGATGATTGTATTTCCGTCGGGGATGGAACTGTAGACTTGAAAGTACTCAACACGAAATGTGGTCCTGGACATGGATTCAGTGTTGGAAGTTTAGGGCTTTACCAGGATGAAGATCCTCTCTCCAAGATCCTCTTCCAAGGTTGCACCTTAACAAATACTGACAATGGTGCGAGAATCAAGTCATGGCCCGACAAATATCCATGTGTTGCCACGGATATACAATTCGTCGACATCACAATGAATAATGTCGAGAATCCCGTGATCATTGATCAAATGTATTGTCCATACACTAAATGCAACACCAAGGTATATAATAACTATAGTACTACTATCTATCTCTTTTATAATGTGAATGTGACAATTAATAATTTTAGCCCTAATGTGTTATTTTACGTGGTTTTTTAGGGTCAATCAAAGGTGACACTGGATAAAATTGTATTTAAAAATATAAAGGGTTCAACACCGACACCCGATTCGATTTTACTAAACTGTATGCCGGGAGGTTGCAAGGGAGTTCAACTCGCAAACATTGATCTCAAATTTGTTGCTGGTGCTAAAACAAAGAGTACAGCTGGAGGTGCTAAAGCTAATTGCACAAATGTGAGTCCAACTATGACAGGAACCATTAATCCACCTGGCTGCAATTGATTAATTCACACCAAAACATTGCCATTTTTCTTTAAATAAAATCTCCATTGTAACTTTCTTTTAATTGTTTGATTAAAAGCCATATTTATATGGCATATTATTAAAATGTAACTTTTTTATCTTCTGATAAATTTGAAACATTTGGGATTGTCTATATCATGTTTGGATTTGGTTTTTCAATGATTTTATAGTGACATCAATTGTTTGACACCCATTGACATCATGAAATCTCCATCCTCCATCTTGTTTTCATTTTATGGTGAAGATCTAACTACCAAAAGATGAATGGTAGAGATTGTAAGATGTAACTAGGTGTCAAATAAGTTGGTATCAATATAGAATTAACGTTTTTTTTTCTCTTTCTAATGAATACATTGCCTTTCTTAAGAATGAATTCATCCGGATATAATGTGTTCTACTATTTGATTAATTATTTCAACTATTGATCTAGTTTAGATTTAATAGAATTTTGAAATTTAATATATTAAATTGCATGTAGTGGAAGTGTTAAGTAATTATTGAATTACATTTATGAAAATTTGTTAAGATATAAAACTAAAATAACCTACCGAACCAACCGAATAAGAAATCGACTCGGTTTAAATTTTAAATTTATTTGATTTTTGGTATATTTGATTCGGTTGAATAACCGAACCAACTGATGATCAGTACCCTAAATTGAGAATAAACATATAATATGTACAAATATACAGAGTCCAATTCAAATCGCATATCTTAGTGACTTATCATGTTCCATGTCTAGTAATTTTTGGTGTCTTAAAAAGTAGAGGCTTGAGAACTGTATCATATAGAATTTATTCCCAAATCTTGATAATTAGAAAAAAACAAAAACTAAGAAAAGATGCGTTGGCCATAGAATCATAGTTTTATATTTCACCAAAAAAAAAAATTACTTTTATATTGTTAAGACAAGACCTAACTACACTGTATACTTTTAAATTCAAATTAATCAAAGTTTGCTGTCGTACTTATCTCCATGTATACTATTCACGTACAATGCAAGAACATGATGCACTTGCAATGACTTGGCATGATGAAAATGAATAAATTGCTATGCTTTTTTTTATTTATAAAGAAATTACTTAGTTTTTTTTAGTATTTATACGAAATAGACGGATAACTTCTAAGTCATTTTCTTTGGCGGTGTTTCAATAACTCGTTCCAATAAGTAACTATATCAAGGTATAATTTGAGTATAGCCAGTCTATAGTCATTCTATCAATGTGTATAAACAACGCATTAGTTAGTAAAATTAATGTATCACTACAAAACTTTAATTATATATTGCTTTATACCGCGATCATATTTTAATTTGATACCATTATTCAGGTTTTGTTTGCATTATACATCGCATTAACTAGTGGGTCAAGGTATAAATTCGTTTATTAATCAAGGATATTACTTTATCAAATATTATTTTAAACGTTAACACAAAATTTCCATGATTTAATTTAAGTCCAGATTAATGATGTTGAGGGCAATTAACAAATTGTACTATCTGACAAAAAAAATGGCAAAGATGCATAAGAACTAGCTAGCATATATAGATTACAAGAACATGAAGAACCAAAATTTTAATTCCAAGAGAATATAGAAAAACTACATCAAGATGGCATAGCGCAAGCTATCATTTACCATGAGATGATTGATTTCGGAGAAATGCGAAAAATCAGCAGAAGAAATCCAAACTCCATCAGCAGCGGCTGAGCCGTGAGGTTGAGAGAAGCAAGAAAGTAGTGAAAATGGTGAAAGAAGTATGCTAATTATCACAGCTGAAATTCCATGTCTTCCTGATGTTCTGTTTCCACCTCCAACAATTATTCGAAACTGATCCTCGTTTAACATGCTTTCATCTGCTACCCGACCTCCTTTTCTTGCTATTCTTTGCATATTTCGCAGCATCCAAATCTCAATTCCGATTTTAAGGTTAGATCTTGTGTTTAAGGAAGACTTTATTTTAAGGCATGGTTTGAAGGAGAAGGATATAGGAAAATATTAGCTTTGAGATAATGGCAAGTTGTTGGTAGTGCTAGCTAGCTAGTGTTTATCAGACAAGGGTGTGTTTGTGGGTCACTTTAAATTACCCTTTTACATATTTTTCTTGAAGAAAAAAAAAACATAAATAAACACTCATTTTACTTGTTGATGTTATTAAATTTTTTTATCGTTCAATCTATAAAATGATGTATTCAAATTGACACAATTATTTATGGCGATGAGTTAATAAATACACTTATAACTAGATTCGAGGAATCTTAATTATGACTATAATACTGACAGTATTATTTCTATAAAAATATTTCTTATATTAAAAGAGTAATAATATAATTCGAATGTGGGTCTCATTCCTCGTATAGTTTGTGATATGAACTGAGCTACAACCTAAACTTTTGATCACTTGATTAAAATATATGTTTCATGGTAAAATATGGCTTTTGTTTTGTATAACCACATGAATGAACGTTGAGATAATATTGCTTAAATTTTATAACTACATGAATGAACGTTGAGATAATATTACTTAAATTTTAATCATTGTTAAGATTTTTCACCCCTTTATATAAATAGTAGAATTCAGATTCGAAATTTCTTCAAAAAAATTTCACATTATCGACAAAATATAAAACCGACATATAATAGCTTTGTCACTAATAAGAATGAAACTTTTGTGTTACTTATATTTAAGAAGTGTTCAGCCTATTTAAATGTAGACAAAACTGTAGACAAAAAAGTGTATACCATAAGAGGCACTTGATAGAAATAATGAAAAATAAATTTTAACATAAAATATTACTTTAAAAAAATTATAATGAGTGATAAAAGTGAAGAAAAAATATTGGACTAAATTGTTTTCAAAAGTTTGATGTACGTATAAAAGAATTAAAAAAAAATTTTGTTGTTACTTCTATATTAAAGGGTAAACTTAAAAAAACATGTTTTGTGATTTCATTCATTTTGTGAAATTTTTTTTTCAAAAATATGTCTTCTAATTTGTAACTATTAGCAAAAAAAAATGATTTTCGATTTTTAATTACATTATAAAAAGGGCAATCTTATCAATTTTGAACTGAATTTTTTAAGCTTGGTTAATAAAAATTACACTTTAATAATAAAATATAGAATTTCATTTTAGAAGAATAAATATTTTTTTAATTTAGATATAATGACAACTTTAAAAAAATAATAAATGAAGAATTTTCATAAATTACTCAAATTTTGATGTATAATTCTTAAGTAATATGATTAAATTATAAGAATGTGAAATTGATTGAAATACCTCATCTAACATTATTGCTTTTAATATAAAAATATTTTTTTCTTTCTTGCTAACAGTTACAAATCACATTATATGTTTTTAAAAAAAAAATCCACAAAACATATTTTTAAAGTAAGTGAAGCCATAGGACGTTTTTTAAGTTTACCTATATTAAAAGTAGTTTTTGTTCAGGATTTACCAACTTATAAGTTTCATCAATTTATAATATATAAAAATGGTGAAAATGTGTTAATAAAGTGAATAAAAAGAACAAAAGAAAATAGATAAAAGCACGTCTAACAAAGAATGGGGGAAAGAGCTAAAGTTAGGGTGTTATATAATAAATTTGGCTTGATTATTTTATTCTTTAATCTCGCCAAACATACAGACAAATCTGCCTAATGATATGCACTATGAACTTTAATTTTCCATCGAATTTAGTCACTTCTTTTTCATATAATTAAAAAATAGCTCCATTCTAGTAAATTTAAATTTGGCCCCTATTCCACAGTCTTGGAAATAACCTATATGTTTATTTCATTTTGTATCACTATAATCATGTCTTGAAAATGTTGTTTAGATTATATATCATTGTACCAAATTTTAGAATTTATACGTGCTATACTCATATTTTCACTCTCTCACTATTATTAGTAAACCGTACCAAAATTAATAATCGTATGCTGTTTTATCAGTAGTTACAGGTGATATGCACGTATTAGTAAAAGTCATGCCGTTTCATCAATTCAAGACCTACCAACATAAATGATTTGGCAATGGGTACCATATGCTATAATGGAATAATAAATAAGTAATTGCTTATTGTTGTGATGAAGACACCCATTATATGATTAAATTTTGCTCAACTTAAAGTGCCTACTCCAATTACGTGTTATCAAATTGCAAATACACCCCCCCTTAGCTTAAAAGTAATTTCTGACCTCATA
The DNA here is from genome assembly GCA_949673415.1 of Euphorbia schlechtendalii. NCBI lineage: Eukaryota > Viridiplantae > Streptophyta > Magnoliopsida > Malpighiales > Euphorbiaceae > Euphorbia > Euphorbia schlechtendalii. The sequence goes on from CATIWQ010007314.1 coordinate 45,482, forward strand.
TTTTTTTAATTGAAACTTTAGACAGTGAATAAAATTGGTAGTTCCGAATAAAATTACAGTTTTTTTGCAATTTACTAAATGTTTGTGTGTTTTTACGAAATAAACTCATGTAATTTGCAAATCTTATATAAAGACTTGATATATGGTAATTTTTCAAAAAGAATTCTCCTAAAAATAAAAACAAGAGAAAGAATACAAAGGGATAAAGATCATAGCAATATCGTGAGCGTATGTACAAAATATATCAAATTTGGAGAGTATTTTTACGGAAAACAATGTTGAGATTGATTTGTAAAAATATCAGCGTAAATCACATTATTACTCACCATGATTATTAAAATCATATAATTAAAATTCTGTTATTATTATGTCAGGCTAAGCTGATGAGACTTGGACATTTAACAACATTTTCGGTTCAATTAATAAAACTTTTAACTTTAACTCGGGTTGAATTTTAACAAGAAAATCATCAGTTTCTGATTAAGTGCAGTGAATGGGAACGGTCCTAGATCATACCCTGCGGGTAGCTCAATCCTTTAACTGACGAGATCTAACGGGCTCTTCAAAACCAATTAACAACAACAAGTTCTTATTCTTCTATTAGACTATTATTACTGTTTTTTTATAGGACCATTACATATAAGAAAAGTGAATATGTCCATAAGGTCGTGGATCTCTATCTGTCGGCTACCACGATAACGATAATGTCTTTATGAACAATAATATTATAAAAATATTTAAATTATAAAAATGTCCTTATAAATAAGGATTAAATTGAATTTGATTTTATATTTAAATAAATATTATATTTAATTTAAATATACAAATATAAAAAAAGAAATCCTAAAAAAATAATCAAATAATTATTTCCTGTTACTAATTAAATTAAGAAAATAATACAAATTTTAGAAAGAAAAAATAATAGCATTCAAAAAGAAAATATTTCCTGTTATATATATATATATATATATATATATATATATATATATATATATATATATATATATATATAACTAAAAACAAGAAGAACAAAATTTTTATAAACCCAACTGAACATAAAAAAAACTCAATCCATGGCTAATGAATTTCTAGTATTTGATATTGCCTTAAAATTCTACATTTAAGTCCATTAATCGAATTAAATTGAGGTAAGAATGATGGATTCTTCGTTCTTTTATTAACCCAAACAATAATAGCATTGTCTGTTTATCTCTACTTTACGAGTTAAAAAAATGCAATTATTTTATTAATAATTTAGTTTAGAATTTTATTCTTCGGTGTTTTTTCAAATATTTAATATATTAAATTTTTAATACATTAAATTTTTATTTTAAATTATTTGGATGAAATATTTTTTTCATAAATAAAGGACATGTAAATAATTTCAAGGACGGTAAATAACATTACTAATTTTTAATAAATAAATGAAAAGGTCATGTAAAGAATTATGGGAATGGTAAGTGTAAAAAGAATGCAACAAATATCATCACTCATTTAATGTTTTAACATGAGCTCATATCATTTCATCAAAGATTGGAAAGTGATCGTTAACCATGTGTATCATGAAGGGAATAGTTATGCGAATATTATATATGACTTCTTATGGTACTTCTCTATCAATTGGCTGTCATTTGTTTGATAACATGCCTAAGGGTGTTCGAGACCTTTTAAGTCAAGATGTTCGAGACGTCTCCTTTTCTCGGCTAGGCGTTGCTTAGCTTTTGTTCTTTGCTATTTCCTATAAAAAAAAAAAAAAAGATTATGCAAATTCCAAATAAGAAATTTAAAAAGTATGAACAAATAATCAACATATCAATTTCTATATTGTTTATTTTCCTTGTCAATCAATTAAGCTTTTCTTTTCAATGGCTTTCTGACGTCCATCTGCTAGTCCACGTCGATTCAATACCTTGATTTCTTTTTTATTTTAGCTGCCAGAGGGTCATGATCCTGTGATTCATACATACTAATATTAAAAGGTAAACAAGAAATCATCATTGATAGTCACGATTTTTTCGATAACTTGAAAATGACGGAAACTCAACTAATACGCTGCATTATTCACATCTCACCTAATAAGGCGAAAAAGACATAAACTAAACGACATAATAATTTTTTAATACTACGCAATCGACCTTCGAATTTATTTACATCGCCCCAGATGCTAAAGTACGTTCTTTAATCTTTCCTTCAGATAAGGAATTTGATTATATTAAGGTGTGTTCTTTTATTTTCCTTCATCGTTGTCTTATAACCCCCAACAAAACTAGATTTATCATCTCTCACAATTAGTGCTAACGAATCGAGCACGAACAAAAAATATATATCAAAAACTAGCAATATGGAGAATCTACCGCTAGAGGTTGCCCTTGACATACTATCAAGACTACCTATAACATATTTAATTCGAGTTAAATGGGTATGTCGATCATGGCGTACATTAGCGCAAAACCCGCTTCTTCCTTTTCTCCATTTTTCTCGCATGGCCGAAGCTGATCGATTTTTACTCTTGCCCATCCAAAACCATCTCTACTCTCTCAGTTTTTCTTCTTCCGATCCCAATAATGCACTCAACATTCAAACATTAACTCGATTTAATGTCCCGAACGTTATCCCTCAGTTCATCATAGCAGGTTCTTGTAACGGATTGTTATGCGTGTACGATTCGCTGTCCCAACAACAATATTTCATATACAACCCTTTTACCCGAGACTTCTTACAGCTTCCAAACCCTAAAATTTTTTCAACCCAACATCGAGTCGCTTCGGGATTCGGGTTCCACTCATCGAGCAACGAGTACAAGGTTGTTAGAATCATGTACTACCAAACCAACGAAGTTGAAGAAGCGAATGTACAGACGACAAAACCTCTGCCCGAATCAAACGTCCAGATTTTAACGGTTCAAGATGGTGCGCTGACCTGGCGAAACGTAAGGAACACACTTTACCAAGTTCAAGGACAGCCTTCGAATGTTGCTGTCGAGGAAAAACTCCACTGGTGGAGTTGCAAGTACAGAAACAATCCGGTTAGAACCATAATATCTTTCGATTTGGCAGACGAACAATTCCAGCAGGTTCCACCGCCTCGTGTGGCGATGTTTGGCCGGTATTGTACGGATTTGGTGAGTTTAAGAGGTTGTCTTTCTGCTGTTGTTAAAGGTTTTAAGTGCCTTTACGTTTGGGTGATGAAGGAATATGGAGTGAAGGAATCTTGGATAAAAGAATTTACAATATCAATAGAGCCGCAGTTGAATCCGTATGCAGATGAATCCATAAATGGGTCTCAATGTTTTCCATTGAATTTGTCACAAGTTAGAGTTGTGTGTCTTTTACAGAATGGTGAGATTATGTTGCAGTATAGATGCAAATATCTTGTTGTTTTTAACCCGATTTCAGGGGTGTTTAGGGAAGTTGTAGTTCCAGGCTTGCCACAAGATTTCAGTGCAGTGGTTCATATTGGTAGCCTCAATTGGCCGGATTGTTGGAAATACCAGGTCCGCCCATGAATGGGTCAATCGGGTCAAAGTATTCGATCCAATTTAGTTATTTGGACTAAATTGAAAGGTTACAGAACTTTAAGAAATTAATCACAAATAATCAAAAGTTTAAGGGCTTAATTGTAATTAAACCATTTCCAATTCATATGTAAATGATATTCACGTGAGTTTTGAATATGTGAATCAGATTTGAATTCATAATCAATTCATTTTCATTTCCATTTTCCAACCAAATTCTCTCTCCCGGGTTTTCGTCTCGCGACTAAAAGATCGCAAATTGATAGTTATCAATTTTCGTCGTTGCAAAAGTTGTGGATACGTATCCATACTCCGACAACTCGTGAGATTGATCCAATTCGGCATACGATGCGGCGTTCTTAGATCTTGAGTTTACGAAAAAGGTAAGTATCGAATTCGTTTCATATTTACGTTTTCCATCAAAGTATCATGAGCGGGGTTAGTTTTGCGATGATTTTATGTGTATTCTTTTTCTACATATTCTGAAATTCTGAAAAATTTGTTTCCGGAATTCGATTTGGTGTTCTTCGTGAATTACGCGATCAAAGTATGAAAATGGAGAATAATTCGTTGTTTTTGGAGCGTTTTTACGACATATACGTGTTTCGGGCATGATTTTCTGGAAATTTTATTTTTCTAGTATTCATATGGCATGAATTAGTGACTGAGTTCGTTTTTTACCTTAAATTACGTGTTTTGACCGGAAAAGTTTCGACTTTCACATTGTTTTATGCAAACGTAAAATTTCCATTCATTTTTTTGTAAAACGGACTGCGCCAACGAACTCGAAACGTGAAAACGAGTAAGACTATCAAAGTCCAGTGACCGGAAACCGCCGGGAATGCGGCGCATGATGTGCACGCTCCGCATGCCGGCGCTGACGAAACGGTTACTAACGCGTATGTGACATGCGCCTGTACCGTTTCATTGCAACAGTTTGACACTTGGCAGAATCTTGACCCGCCATGTGTCCGAGTGGTTATGCCACGTGGCGATCGGTCAACCAATGAGTGAACGCCATGTAGTAGCCAACGCGTTGACTGCCACATGGCAGTCAGTCAACCTGTGATGGTTGACAGACCAATGGCAGGCTGCCACGTGGCAGTCAAAGCGTCGACTGCCACGTGGCACTCATTAGACGGTCAGAATTTTTTCACGTTTAACCTTATAAACGATGTCGTTTCGCTCCCTAATTTTTTATAATTATTTTTTTTATATATTTGTATTAGTTACATAAATGAAAATATATCATTACTATACAAATTAATTATTATATAATGGTTGAATTTAATTATACATGTGAGGTATAATATAATTGAATATATTTTAGTAATATATTTATGTCTTTTAATTATTTGTGTGATGATTATTTTAATTATATGTGTGTTATTTTTAGTGATATACTTAAATGATCAACCATTTATATAGTGAATAAATTATTTTATATTTGTGATAATATAAAATATAACAAAATATGTTTTGTTAATTATTAATGTGATAATTAAAATTTAATTTATATGTATTATAAATATATAATATATATTTTATTAATATATTTAAGTTAATTATTTACGTGGTAATTAACATTGACCTTTTAACATATGTTGTAAATGATCAATAATGATGCAAACCCCACATATATTATATTATAAATTATATAATATATATTTTATTAATATATTTAAGTTAATTATTTACGTGGTAATTAACATTGACCTTTTAACATATGTTGTAGATGGTCAATAATGATGCAAACCCCACGTAATCCTGAGCATCTATTCAGTGGAAAAGTGCCAAGAGAAACTTGAGAAAATCGGTTCAAAAAAATGTACTTATTAAATTTATATATAATACATTGTGTATTATTTTATTGTATTGCATAGATAAATACATTTTTTTGTGTTTATTAATTCTATTACTTTGTAAAACATAGTTTTGCAAATCTAATTTTCAATTTGTTTGAATGATTTAATTTTGTAATAATTGGGCATTCGGTATCTTTTAAAATAATTTGATTTGTTATCATCAAGTTCGATCAAAGGAAATAACTCTAGATCTAATGAGTTGACCTAGGATGATCATTATGAACATTATAGTAGATGTTGTTGTAATTTTTGGAATATAATACTTAGTGTATAATTTAATTCCATTAAGACGTAAAAATGTTACACACGTTAAGTATATTATATGGCGGTTGACAATGTAAGTCATTGTCTTTTATTTAGCATCCTTAATATGTGTTTTTTTTTATAATTTTTAATAACAAATTTTATGCATGTTTTGTTATTGAAGAGTTTCGGGATTGTATTTTATTATGCTTTAGTCTAAGTAATTTATTTGATTTATATATTGTTAATTATCTTATACTTTATACTTGTTTAAAGACGTATAAAATACATAAAATATTTAAATCTTTAATAAAACTTTAAGGACTAATATGCCCTATTGAATCCTAAATTAGTTTAAATAATTATGCATAATAAAGTTATCCAATACTTATCGTTAAATGTCATTAGTTAAGTGAATTAATTAAAGAAAATATGTCCAAAATGCATTTAATGATATACCTTATAGTTAAAAGGAACTATAACAACACTACACCATAGATGACCTATCGCAACCAGAATGGCTGGTGTTGCATCGAAGTGTTGCAAATTTTGAAGGAAAAAATGATTTTTCGAAACACATTTTGCAAAGTGTTGCAAAAGTGTTGCAATAGATATTTTTGTTGATTAAATACACCTTCATCGCAACACTTTCAGTCTAAGCGTTGCGAAAAACTATGTGAACAGTAAATAAATGATGGCGGGAAGTATCCCACTAATTATTTGGACAGAAATTTTTTATTAAAAAATAAAAAAGTAAAAATTAATTAACAAACTATATAAAGCACAGTTATTTTTCCTCTCATTTTTTTATCGCACGCGTTCTACAGCCTAATACCAAATCCCTAATATCATACAAATCCTAAATCTGATCTCTACTCTATCCTACACCGCCATCGCTGCTCAGTTCTCACCTCTCCACCGTTATAGCTTTAAATTTTCAAACCTAGTTTTATCAAATCGATTTCAAATCCAAATCCACCGTCGATGAAGCTTTTCTCGAAGGATTGAAGAAAGTGGCTCCGAATATCGACTCGCCTAATACTCCGTTATCCTTTATGAAATCTCATTCCTCTACTCCATCTACCATTCCTTCTAAGCTCACTGTCAATTTTGTACTTCCCTATAAATCTGAGCTCTCTGCTAAAGAGGATTTCTTTCTCTTTTTTATATCTAATTCCGTCTATTGATTTGTATTTTAGAGGTATTTTTTATATAGTTATTGGTTCGATTTGGAGATTATGCTTCTTGTTTTGGTTACCTTTTTTCATTGTGTTCATTTTGATCTGTTGAGTGTATTCTATCTGATATAGGTTTCAAATTGACGGTTAAATGTTCTCTTAATTGTTTCAATGTGTTTTCATTTTATGGGTGTTGTGTTACCATTGGGATTGATTTTCAATGCTGTGTGTAATTGTACAATCCGTCTGAAACTGTATTTTTTTTTCATTTGACATACTTCAGAGAAAAAGTTGCATATAAAAATTGAAAATTTATCAAAGAATTGGTTTTTGCAGTTATTCTCTTGGAATGCAATCATGCATCTAATTTTCTTTTCAAGCTCAACTTACTGCTATATATTTTACTTTCAAGTCTGTAGTTAGGTTATTCTTTGGCCTCTTGGATAATAATTTGGTACCTATAAGTATACGGAGAACTGGTGAAGAATGTGTCTACTCTGAAGGCTCTGCATAAGTATTTAAGAAACATAAAGTCCCCTAACAGCAATTTGAGCCTGTGAAAAATGGGAGTTTCAGTCTTTCAAATCAATATTCACTGTTCTTATATTGTTTTAAGACTCTGTACATTGTCTGCCCTTATATTCCTTTT
>CATIWQ010007326.1:0-48462 GCA_949673415.1 Euphorbia schlechtendalii
TTTACCATGATTTTATTATACTTTATTTATAGTATTTATAATTAATGTAAACATGTTATATTTATGTGTTTTTATTTATTTTTTGTATTTGAATTTATTTTTGATATAACAAAATCGCATTTTATAGTTATCTTATAGTTACTATATAGTTTACTTATAGATATATTCAACATAACAAGATCACATTTTATAGTTATCTTATACTTAATTCAAATTGATGTAATTATGTTATATTTTTGCTATAGTTTACTTGTAATATGTCAACTTGATATAGTTGTATTATATTTATTTGTATTTAATTAAGTATGTTTAAACTATGTAACAACTATAAAAAAACTATAAAATAAATGTGTATCGGTAAAAAAAGTTCGGAAAAAGTATAGCATCATGGATCTTATTTTGAAGGAAACATAAAGATGATAAAAATGTTCTAAAGCGGCATGTTGAAAAAATAAACGGTTTATGAGATAAATTAAAAATAAGAAATTAAATTTAAAAATAAAAGAGGAATGTAAAAATGTAAATAAGAAAAGTTTAGAAATGAATTGTTGGAAATATACTAATTATATAAATTTCCCATAAAATGAGCTACATGGCCTTAGCCCGTTTAAGTAAATTGGGCTTTCATTGGTCTTTACAAATTGGGCCCATAAAGAATTATGATCCTTAAATTTGAACTCATCAAAGCCACAACAACAATAATAGTAGTTATAATATTATTATGATAATATAGCAACTTGTTAATTATATGGTTTGGATATATTCGAAGTGAATTTCTTATAATTTGAAGTGGGAATTCATTTATATTTGTATAAATTTTTTAATGAAATAATTTTCCTTGAATTTTTAATAAAATGGAAAATTGTTTTTTACATTTGTCTTTCTATATAATTATGAGAAATAATGTTTTTATTACATGCATAAATGAGTGGTAATTGCTTCTTTAAATAGAGTTTAGAAAAAAAAAACATTTTCACTCTTTTCAAATTGATCTAAAAACTGATATGAATAACTTATTTTCAAAAGGCTTTTCTTTTCTTTTATTTCCTTCACATGTTGTATGGACCACATATTAAATCGCATGCATCAACTTTTTTTGCAGTCACATTAATGAAAATAAACTTTGCTTGCATTAATTTTTCACATCCTAATCTGGTATACACTTTGGATATCTATTGTATTTATTGTGTAAAATGATCTAAACAAACTTCACAAATAGAAACGTGAGATAATATTTTTTTAGACAGAAACTAAACCAAAAACCAGTGTAAATTTTAAATGATAGTTGAATCGAATGAAATTGAATTGTTAATGGAATACATATGAACTCGTTAACTTAACAAGAAAAAAACTGTCCATTCAAAATGTGAGTATATTAAATACCTCAGTTTGTGGATGATTGAGAAATGTCAATTAAATTGACCGTTAAAAGGCTGCAAATATGCAAACCATTACAAAAATAAAATAAAATGGTTCATCAAAAAGTTTAAAAGGATTAAAAAACGTAAGAATTATGTGGTATTGGGAAAATAAAACCTTAGGAGTCAAAAGCAAGCTCCCATAACACCTAATTATATTGATTGTAAGAGATTAAATAAATTTAATAAAATCAATAATTAAGTATAAGAGAAAGGAATTAATCATTGATGTGGCAAATAATAGATTCTTAAAATTTTGTTGATTGAAGGAAACAAAAGTACACACTTTGTTAGAGAAGAGGAAAGTCTCCCATTTTGCCTCATGCTTAACAGCCAGCCTGTTACCTATCTTTTATTGACACGTGTCATATTCCAGTGTTTTCCTTGCCATTTGGACCACTATACCCACGTGGCCATGATCACCCTTTGCCGGCCTTGCCACGTGGACCCTATATAACAGGACCACCTCCTCTATTTTATACTTTATTTATTTTATATTTACACTACTTAATTAATTTATATCATATGAATATGATGATTTGGTTTTTGCATTTTAATTATTTTTAGGTCTTTTTCCTAGTGGGTCCAAACCCTAAAAGCCCCGTAGACTCACCACCTACAATTTTAAATGCTTTTCCTTTCCTTTTTCTTTTCTTTTTTATTTTCCTTTTTTAAATATAAATTTTGATTCTATATTTCTATCCTAAGTAGGTGGAAAAGTAGATTAAAGAAAAGAAATTAAAGGGTAAAATGGAAAGGAAAAGAGAGTAAAATTAAACGGAGAAGGGTGGGGAGGTATGCAATGAGAATGTTGGTCTATTAGTTAATGTAATCATATAAGAGAAAGTGACCCACTTTGAGAAGGACATACCCTTAGTTTCTTCTTTTTTCATTTCCCAGTAAAATCTGAGTCAAAGTTTTATATTTAGGAAGATTAGTAATAATAGCGATGTTTAATTATTTGATGTACTTTCTAACGATTACTTACATAATTTATGCTTTAATCGATTTTAGTTGGTGTTACATGGTGTTCTTCTACAAATTTATAATTAAGAATTAAATGTATTCGATAGAACGAGATATCATGTGACAAGATCGAAATAATATATTTATACTATATTCTAACTAGACCTACTTCATAATACTTGTAGAAACAACTCATTACCACATAATATGACTTTAGCATTAAACAATAATTAGGGATGTGAATATACCATTCACTTTGATTGATTTTATCGTCAAGTTCGAGACTATGCCATTCACTTCGATTGAATATCGTCAAATCACAAATACATCATTCACGATTATTAAGTATATGCCCAAATTTTTCTTTGGGAAGGGCTATAATTAATAAAGTGGGAAAAAGGGTGCTTCAAAAGCTATCCAGTATTTTAATCATAACATAAGCTAATCTATATGCAATTATTTTTACATGGTCTACATATTTTTCTGTACATTTGCAATATTTTATTATATAGCTAGTTTGATATGATTTTTTAATGCAATGCATAATCTAATGTGACACGATTTTAATAATATATAGCATATTATATGTGCCATACTATTAAAGTTTATTATATGCATATAAGTCCAAATGGAATGAGTCAAAATGTTGGACTTATGGGATCTTTGCCACCCACAACATATACATGATAATTTAGAAAAATTACTGTAATAGTGCAATTAATTCATTAATCAAGTTACCTTCACATTAACACATTGGAATTCGTTTGAAGCACGTTTAAATATTTTATATGTATTTAAAATATTTGGATTTGAATTTAATCGGAATATTATCTCTGAAAGAAAAAGTATTATATAATTTTTATATAATCAATGATATTAATATATGAATTAAAGAAAAAAAATCTAGATCGTTATTAGCTACTATGATTAGCAACTAATTTATGCAGTTGTGATAGGTTATCAATCAATAATTATTAACTCTATAATAATGTTGATTTATAATCTCAGCTTAATATGTAATATACTTTAAATTAAAAAAATGAAAATATATTAATCAATTGGTAACTCAATATCAATAATAAGAACAAGAACGTTAATACATGTGACATAACTCAATGTCCCTAGCATACAAAATATAGGTACCATAAATCACCATCACTTTCACTTTTATGATACAAATCTACGAAGTTCTTTTTTTTAGTTTAGAAAAAGTGGTGACTCTATTTGACCCAATTCACTCTCCATTGTGAATTGATAGCCATAGCAACAAGAACAGTTTTGTTTTAATTTCAATGATTTTAAACATAAACAGCTTGGGAAAATTATGACTTTTTTGCTAGCATTCTGTATTCGCATATAACTCCAACAATATACTCAGAAAATCCTCATTGTAAGATTCATCCATCATAGTCAGGTGAATAATCATGTCAGATTTGGATGTTATTAAGGCAAAATTCCGATAAACCAAACAAGCAAAAAAAAAAAAAACTTCAAAACTATCAATTAAAATTAAGATTGTTTTATCAATATAAAATACATCAATTTACTTATATATTCAAGCTACGTGAGATTTCAACCTAACCAAAATTTTAAGGAGTACGGCTTGACTCAACATAACCAAAATTTTAAGGAGTACTATCAATGGCTTAGTCAAACAATAATGTTTACGAGACTCTAATACTATATAATTTATCATCTAATATACAATTTTAAGGATTATAATCATTGAAAAAAATGATTTTCCAAAAATAATTTTTAATATATAAGAATCTACCATCACATCAATAAAATACAATTCAGTTCAGTTAACTATACATAATTATAAATTTACGTTAAATTGAGTTATCAAAAGTTGGACGTGACAGGTCCCAACTTCCCCCACAAAATAGGAAAATAAAGAAATTAACCACTACTTTAGAATGATTTAGCTCAGATGATTGAATACATATCTATGATTAGCGTGGTTCATATTGAGTTCGAACCATACTACAATATAGGTGAAATTATGTAAAAAACAAACCATATTTTTATTTGCACAATTTTCATATCTTGTTTATTATTCAAACAAAATAAATTGGACTCAGTTGTATATAATTTATATGTATACATGATCCTTAAATAATATTTGACAATTACATTGCTTGACTACACAAGGCACCGTTATAATAAAGTCTATACAAGACCAAGACCAATAATTAAGAAAGCATCATCATCATTGTATATGTATAAAAACATTATTATAAATTTATTATTAACTTGGTCATAGTTGACCCTGAATCACACAAATACTTTATCAACTTCCTGAGCTAACCATTCTTCTAAATCTAATTAATATTAGGGTCTATTTATGATATATGTTAACCAAAAAATTGAACCAAGTTTTTTAATGCATGTTGGTTCCAAATTGCCAATGAGATGTTGTTAACCAATAGTCTGCAAGGGAAAATAAGGTGAGATAAGTTGCCTGGAGTTTTGGTGAAGCACTGTAATACTTAATTAAAAATGGAAGAAGTTGAATATGGTAAGGAAAACTAAAAACTGATTAACCTATAGATTACTGATACTCTTAAAGTATTTATCAAACTAAGGAAATGAAGTTGTTGCACTGACATAACTGTGCAGAATGGCAAATAAATTTATCAAACTTGATTAAAATTATATGGTCTGATAGTATTTTATTTATGCATAATATTAGTGTTATTTTGTAATTTTATAGGTGTTGATATAACTAATTATGAGCTTAGTTTCATATGTGGTCATATTTGAGTTATTTAAAGTGATTTGGAAAATTAAGTGATAAATACTACAATTTCGTGTTTTTGAATCATCTTTAAATTCAAACTCTATATAATATTACAATTTTCATGTTCATTGGCGATTCCATGAGATGTGACCCCACATTTTTCTAAAATATATAATAAATTTTTTTATTAATTAAATTTAAAATCCATTAAAAATTATTAGACCCCATATAATATTAAAATTATCTGATATATCTAAAAAAATTGAAAATTTTATATCTTTATAAATTCATCTTATTTTTTCATAATTTATTGTAAAATCAAAGAAAAATATCATATCCTTTATATACATGGACATCATATTAAAGAGTTTTTGGATTCGCTACTGTTCATGTTTCCAAATTATCTTCAAATTTAGACTCTATCTAGATGAAATAAATATATGATCACAATTTTATCAACAACATTATATAAGTCAAATACATGGATAATCTCTTCAAATTTGCTCAATGTTTTATTAGCCATTTCAAATTCTCAAAAGTTCTCTAAACCCCCTCAAATTGGCATGTTTGCCTCCCTTGGTCACCCAAATCCAACTTACCAAAATTTGGGTCATTGGGTGAATAACACGGAGTGTTTATACCATGATCTTGGACCAATGATGTGGATTTTGATCCATACGCTAGGATCTTGACATGTATATTAGTGGGGTCCAAATAATTAAAACTTTACACACATGTCAAGATCCTAGTGCATGGACCAAAATTCACATCATTGGTCCAGGACCATTGTATAAATTCCCGAATAACACGAGCATTATATGGATTAAATACATCAATTTTTAAATCATACAATTTACACATCATCATTTATATTACACATGATAATGATAAAAAAAACAAAAAAAGTAAAGTAATCCTAATTTACTCAACCTCTTCTCTACTAAATCCCACAGTAATGGCCCTCTTTCTGCATGTGATTTTCACCCATTTTTCAGCCATGATAACGATCTGAAATGTAAAACGAAATTTAACAAAAGTAAGGCAAAACCGGCACGTGAGGTGATTTTTGGAAAACTGAGAAAACGAAGTAATCAGAGAAAGAAATAATCAGAGTTTAGTTCTGAGTTGATTTCGACTGGGCAAAAGATGCTGATCTGTGGAATCAAAGGATTTGATGATGGAATGGAGGCTAAATATAGAGAGAAGATGAAGATGAGGAATAAGATGGGAAGAAATTGAAAGGGAGGCGGCATCTCATGGAATAATCCGGTGATCGGAAAAGAATCAAGATTCAATTGAATCATATGAGCAATGAATGATCAACGAACGAACAATGAAGATGGAGGAGATAGAGATTTGAGTTCCATGGATGAGGTGAGTTACACTTTTGGGATTAGGATTTTTCATTTAGGTATAAAATAATTCACGCGCTCACCTTTTCATTACATTCACGCTCTTTGCCATGTAGGATTAGAGTTGTTAAGAGATGTAAAAATACCAACTTTAAAGGGTTGAAAGAATCTTTTGAGAGTTTGAGTGAACAGTAGAACAATTAAGGCTATTTAAGGAGGTTATCTATGTATTTGACAAATTATGTATAACAATTTATGTTGTAGCTTACAAGTTCATATTTTATTATTTAGATCTCTTTTTTTCTTTTTTGTAGTGTTAGATAACATATATTAATACATACAAATAAAGTGATAAATTATTAAAAAAAGGGGAAAGTTATAAGATTGAGTAGTGATGCCCACAAATGCAATGTCAAAAAATAAAAGTAGAAGTTTAATTGAGAAAGTGAAAGGGAATAAATTGATAGAAAGACATGAAAGAAAACAAACATAAACACAGTTAAGGGACCATTTCCCACATTATAGTTTTTTATTATTTCCCAATTTAATTTATCAATAATATGTCTTTATGTTTATATTTTTATTTACCTATAATGCACAAACACACTTAAAACTATTTTTAAAAAGTGCTAAGTGAATAATTAAATTTCTTTTAATGGCAACAAACATGTTTAATAATCATTAGATTAGATTATAAAGATTCAAAAATTATTTTCTTGTAAGCTTAATTAAACTTGTTATTGCGCTGATTTAATCAAGTTTTACATGTAAGTTGATGAGTTGTATTTGGTCCAATAGCCACTAAAGCGTTGACTTGTCCGTACGTCAAGTTGCCTAATTTTGTTATTTTTTTTTACCTTTTCTCTTTTTTTTTACCTTGTCCGTACGTCAAATTGCCTAATTTTGTTATTTTTTACCTTTTCTTTTTCTTTTCTAAATATCTGTTTCCTCTTCGAATATTTACCTCTTCTTTTTCTTTCCAGCTTCTCTCTCAATAAAATTAACTTTATTTTGTGTCAAGTAAAATTTTTCATAAATTAAATAGTATAACATATAATTAAACAATCATTTTAATTTGCAACTTTAACAAACTACAAAATGCTATATTTTAATACAATAACAAATTTTGCCTTAAAACAAATCTTGATGACAAAACACTCACAACATCCAAAAATTGTAGTCAAATGTTTATAAATGTTAGTAATCTTACCTATTATTATTATTATTATTATTATTATTATTATTATTATTATTATTATTATTATTATTATTATTATTATTATTATACAGCCAAAACTTATATTTCTAGTGGTAGGTAGCTTCAAACATATGAAATTGATGTACAATAAGTATGATGTGAGCATTATATCGTGAAAATGGATAGGTAGATATAATGCTGTTAAATTGTCCGTGTATATAAAAACAACTTGAATATTCAGTTATACCTATATATGATCCATTTCGATTGAGCTATGCACATATATCACAAACTCAATTTAATTGTGCCGACAATCAATAACAGTACCAGAATTTGCAGACGCTGGCTAGTGAAGCGGAAACAACTTCTTAGGAATCAAGTAATAAAAAAGTTCTATATTATCGAATTTGTCTTTGATATCCAAGGGACCGCACCTTATGGCTAATCTGTGTTGTACATGATTTGATGTTACACCCATCTGCCATATGGAATTCTAAATTAGATGCAGTGTAATTATTTGATGTTAATTAGCTAATTAAGTGTCCATGCACGTATGTTTCTGTAAAAGTAATTGGTGTGATGCCATACTAATCAGCTAATGTTTCAACTAATATAGTTTTAAATAAAAAGATAAAATAACTAAATATATAAAATTAAATAACAAAACAAGGCCAGGGTATAATAGTATAATACCATATTTCTAATGTCATAATATAAGAGCACAAGTGGAGGACATTAAGTATGCCATTATTAAGCATCTTCTACGAGTATCAAAGAATAAAAACATGTTTTACAGTATTATTTTCAACGCGTTACAAGAAAAATCACTTATACATAAATACATTAATATCTTAATATCCCTGCAAAGTTATACAGTCAACTTTCAGTATTTACTGATAATTTTGCACTATATTGATAGCAAATTTATTGTCCCTATACAAAGTAGAATTTATTGCCACTATACAAGTAGAGGCCATACTTATATTAAATCCTTGGATGATTTCATCGGAATTAGTTTATTCTTAATTTATTTGTGGCGGTAATGAGTAAAATAAATTAATAGAAAAAGGAGGGCCAAAAATGTAAATGTGGAAATAAAGTATGCAAAATTTGAAATTTGCCAAACGATGAAGCGGTTATGTGTTGTTTTCAGACCTCCCAACCCAACCTATTTGTATCACTTAGCCGAGCCCAACCCAACCCCCAGGCACGTGTGCCACTCTTCTTTTGCGTGTAGGTTTTTCTTATTGATTAACAAAATCTTTTATTATTTATTTGAATAAGAAAATAAATTGTTTTACGAAACAGGAATTTGGTGGAGAAATTATTTAATCATTGAGTATGTATTATGGTTTAGAGAAAATAGTTCCCTACTCATGGATTCCCATATTGTTAGGAATTGATCTTTTCCCATTAAAATGTATAATTTATTTTTATTTAACATTCAAATAATATTATTGCAAATCAATACTTCAAAAAAAAATCAGTATAAAATTTATAGTTAGTGACTACATAATTATAATTAGTACTGATTAGATTTCAAATCATTTAATAAGTGAAAAAAGTTGGATGAGACTAAATACTACTTTTAAATATAACATTTACGAAAAAAATGCAAAAATTTACTATAAGGTTTGTACACTTATATTGTAATTTATTTTGTGCATTTTATTTTCGTAATGCTTATTAATTTTAGTTATTTTACATTAAAAATGAGTGTATTCTATTCATTTTCTTTAAAGAATTTATATATTTGTCTAGTGGAAATTAATTTTCAGAAATATACAAATCCAAAAATTTATATTATTTAATTCTGCTATTATAATCAACCGAGTTAACAATAATGGAATTTTATCGATCGAACCGGGTGTTGTGATTGAATATTAATAGCGAATGCTCCTCTCTCAATCCCATGTTTTTCTATCTAGCAAGTTTAAATTAATTACTTTTATAAATATGATTTTTTAGAAGGTGCTTATTGAACTTACAACTTTCTCATCTCAGTCTAAGTGATTTGTGAGATTTATAAATTGAGATTCATTCTAATTCATAGATTAAATTGAATTGGTAGTGCTGCTCTGAGCCTGCTTCAAAGGGGTCGGGTTTGGAGGTTTATTATTTAAAAAAGCCAGGTCCAAGTCCGAGCCTGTCAAAGCTTGGAATTTTATGGACCGAGCTTGATTTTTATATAAATACACAAACCCGGCCCAAACCCGGTCGGACGAATAATTTTATTTATTTATTATATATTTTTACATTAAATTTAAAATTATTTAAAAATTTTATATTTTATCCTATTAAATTTGCATACTTGATTACAATAAATGTTATTAAATATTAAAGATTTTAAGTAAAAAATGTAAGTATTTTTAAAATTTAAACATATTTTGGCTTATTTTATATTTTTTATTTAGTTTATTAAAAATGTATATAATAAAAAATATATTCATGAGCTTGAGATGATCTTGTAAGCTCGACTGGAGCTTGAAAGTTTAAAATACGGATTTGGACCCAGCTTAAGTTAACATTTTTAATAAAAAAACTTGTCAAACTTAATCCGAGCCCAGCCCAACCTGCTTGATGAACATGTCCTCATAATGCATAGAATTTTTTCCATTTTAAAATTGCTATACTACCCTTACCTATCTATTGTTATTGGGAGAATAAAATAATTAATAGGTAGGGCATTTTGGTCATAAGAAGAAATCAAGAGGATGGTGGTAGTTTGGATCATTGAAATGACCTTGTACTCACCTTATCTTTATTTTATTCCGTAGTTTGCGTTTGTTTCTTATTTATTATTACTATAATATCCCAAAGTTTTTAGACCTATTTTCTTAATTTCTTATTTACCAAAATTTAATAGAATTTTTTAATTCATTTTCTTAACTTTTTAAAAATATAATAGAATACTAATACACGACATACCTCAGTAGTTATGAACTTGAAGATTTGGATCTTCAGACCTCACTACTTGAATCATTTCGTTGCTTCTAAATTATATAGTTGAATTAGATTTGTCAAAAATATTTATCATAAGTTAAATACAACATCAACACACATTTCAAACTCAAAAGTATTTTGATTTTGAAATTTTTTTAAAATATTTTTTTCATAAGTGTGAATGAAAATTCAAAAATCTTGACAATTAACCACCAAATTTTGGCTTAATAACCACATCTCATTCCCAAAATAGAGTAAGAATTATAAAGTAAAGAAAAAAAGTGGGCTCCCAGTTTTTTTCAAAAATAAAAAATATTAATTAGTATAAATATTGTCTTTGACAATTTTAATATCTAAGCTAAAAACATTACTTTTTTATGAAATATTTTTATCGTGCCTTCGCATTCCAATATATAAAAGGAAAATAAATCAAACATAAATATAATATACTTTGCAAATTAAAAATAATATATTTTTTGTTGCTTTTATATTTTAATTTGAAAGTATTTATATAATAACAAAAAGACACTTGATAAATGCAGGGTCTTTAAGGGGATATTAAGGTAATTCACCTGAAGCTTTTATTTTCTTTTTTGCTACTGTATTTTTCATATATAAATTCATTTAATACCAACAAAAAAACTAAGAATATAATTAAACACAAAAAAAATAAAGGTAAGTAAAAAAAAGGAAGAAACAACAGCGACCTCTTCTCTTGTTTATGTTACCTTCTCCTCTCAAAGTTGAGTTTAGTTTCTGTCTGAAAGAGAGATAGAAAAAGAAAGAGATCATAACATAACCCACCATTCCTTTCTTTTTCATTTTTCTTTTCAATTTACAGTTAAACAAACACTACTCATCAGGAGCAAAAAGAAGAAAATAAAACTACACACATACAAGGCTTCTTCCGAGCTTTTTTTTTCTCCAGAAAATGATGGCTTGATTACAACTCTGCAACTTCATGAGGTACATATACACACATATATATTATATATATATATATATATATATATATATATATATAGTAATACCACTATGATTATGAATATACTTGAAAATGATAAAGATGGGTGTATTTTGTCTGTAACTGACTGATGCAAACTTTTTTTTATTTGCAGAATTAACGATATATGTAAGAAGACATACAAGAGATGATGATCATCGATATCGAGAAATCGATATGGGATTAGCAGTTCTTTCTCACTCTAAGACTTCTGCTGCCATAATCGAAAACAATAACAAGGCGAATTTATCGAATTATAATTCCATGTCACAAGATTATCATCAATCCGTTGGGATGTTCTCTTTCTCGAATGGATTCGATACAACACATCAGCAACAACAACAGATGCCCCGGGATAAGGTTAGAGTTCAGGAAGATTATGAGCCAATGGTCGGAATAGAGGGAGAAGAAGAAGAATCAGGCGGAATTCCGGTCTATGAATCAGCCGGAATGCTATCGGAAATGTTCAATTTCCCTCCCGGAGGAACGGGAACCGCTGCTGAATCATTGAACCAGTCGACTTTACAGGCTAATTTCGGGCCACCACCGCGGCAACAACAACCGCAGCCTGTTGAGTGGTATAGCAGACAACAAAATCATAACCATAGCCAAATTTCGACAGGCATTAATGCCGATTCCGCGGCGGCCATGCAGCTTTTTTTAATGAATCCACAGCCAGCAAGATCACCGTCTCCAGCTCCGCCTAATTCTACCCTTCAAGGGTTCACTCTCTCAGGTCAGGCAGCGGGTTTCGGGGCTAATACGGTAATTCCACCACCACAATTCACTTGGGTTACTGATAGTTCTACCAGTAACCCGGCCGAGGGCCAAGGCCTTTCGCTTTCGCTATCGACACATTTGGAGTCTGCTAAGGCTGAAGAATTCAGCCTCGGGGAAGGCGGATTGCTGTACTACAATCAAGGCGGATCCTCCTCTTCAAATTCTGCTCAATTTTACAAGCACAACTTTCAGGCATTGCATTTGAACCCGGGCGGGGGATTTGGGCAAAACCATCAAGTTCATGTTGGATTTAGCTCTTCTTTAGGAGTTGTTAATGTTTTGAGGCATTCTAAGTATGCAAAAGCTGCTCAAGAACTGTTAGAAGAGTTTTGTAGTGTTGGAAGAGGTCAATTCAAGAAAACCAAACTCACTAGGCAAAACACAAACCCTAGTTTTAACAATCCCGGAACTAGTACCGGAAGCGGCGGCGGCGGCGGCGGTGGCGGTGGAGGCGTTGGCTCTTCTTCAACAACTAAAGATCTGCCTCCTCTATCAGCAGCTGATAGAATTGAACATCAAAGAAGGAAGGTCAAACTTTTATCTATGCTTGATGAGGTATGTACTTTCTCTCTCTCTAGCTTTCTACCATCAAAGACACAAATCTTTTTGTTTATTTTAATGAACCCATTAATTTTTTTAATCAAAATTTATAAAAATCCAGCCTTTTTTAATCCAATTTCAGATAGAAAAAGCCGGCTGGTGCAAGCAAAAGGGTTGGAGATATTGGATGAAATTGGGATTTAATTAGTTTTTCAATTAATTTTCAGTCTTTTTTATAATTTTAATAAAAAAATTTTGAATCTTTGATTGGATTGGAGGGTAGCTGTTAAGGTATTTTGGATTTTTTATAAACCCAAAAATCTACTATTTAGAGGGTATTGTTCAGCCAGAAGAGACGTTTCTTCTGACTTTGAAGATGACTAGTAATCCACCTTACTAGGTATAAAAAAGAGTTTTAAATAATATAATTTCTTGCAAAATTTATATCCCATTATAAACAAATTTCTGAGGATTTTCTGTTTCTAATTGTTTTTCCCTCTATTTTGGAACATATTTCATCAATCATACACTGTACTATGTCTTCTTTTCAATCTTTTTTTCTGCACCAGAGCAATAAAAAATCTAATTTGGGGTTGGATTGGCCTTTTTTCCTTTGATTTCATGAATAAAATCATAACATATCACATCACACAGTCACATAAATATTTTCTATTTTTCGTACATTAATTACTCAACAGTACTAAAAGTAAAATTTTTTACGTCACAATTATAGGATGAATATTCAAAATATTACTCATACGACAGTCATGAGTCATTCACTCATTTATGATATAAATTTTGTCCTCTTCAAGACACTATAGATTCAATGATCAAAATGAAACATTTTCTTTGTATTATTAGGTGAGCAACTGTTCCATGTGTTCAATAATTAATTCTGGTCCTCAGCCATGTTTTCCTCAATTTTGTTTTTTTTTCATTTAATTAAAACACGGTACAACTATAACATTGATTTTAATGAATCTAATTTGGTCAATTTGCAGGTGGATAGAAGATATAACCATTATTGTGAACAAATGCAAATGGTAGTAAACTCATTTGATTTAGTGATGGGTTTTGGGGCAGCAGTCCCTTATACTGCCCTAGCTCAGAAGGCTATGTCAAGGCATTTTAGGTGCTTGAAAGATGCAATTGGGGTACAATTGAAAAATAGTAGTGAATTACTAGGAGAAAAAGATGGGGCAGGTACTAATAGTGGAATTACTAAAGGGGAAACACCTAGATTAAAATTACTTGAACAAAGCTTGAGACAACAAAGAGCATTTCATCAAATGGGTATGATGGATCAAGAAGCATGGAGACCCCAACGAGGATTGCCCGAACGTTCGGTTAATATTTTGAGAGCCTGGCTTTTTGAGCATTTTCTACACCCGTAAGTCTTCCTTCACAAGAAATTCCATAATCATAGCGTAATGCTTAGTATATTGAAAAAGACTCGTTTTGAATGCATAATACACGCTACTCATTTGATCAGTTTGCTATGAAATCTGTCATCTACTATTTGCATAACATAAGAACTACATAGAAAATATATTGGGTAACACGATGATCAAACAGTTAAAGTGTATAGTTAGTTAACTGTATTGATGAATAATACAGAAGAAGATCCAATTAACCTTTGGAATATTGCTTTTGTTTTGTTTTTTTTTTGAATGATAAAAGGAACACAGAAATGCCATGCCATGCAGTGTCCTTGTATATATTGAAAGATGCTGTCTGGTCAGCTCAAAAGCTGTAAAGGACCTTCTCTTTGTACTCTACTTTTAAATCATTTTTTAAAAATCACTGATAAAATACAGTGAATTACTTAGTCTGTCGTCTCATGCACACCCAAAAAAATTTGTTGGCGTTACAAATAAGAAAAAAAAAACTTTACTTAAGTATCATATAACTTTCCACTCTTTAAAATTTCCTCCATCTCTCAACCCATTGTCAAGTCAGCCTAGTTACTAACATTACATGTTCTTATTGAATATATACGAATAGCATGCGTGGACTAGATTTATTTATAGTAATGTCAACTATCGTATTGTATGTTCTTGTTCCTTCAAATGTCAGATCATTGCTCTGGCATCGTCACTGCCTCTTGACCTTCTCTTATTCGTTGAAGGTGAGAAACATGACAAAATACATAGAGAATTTTTAATTTTTGACGGTTTGACGGTTAAAGTGGGGTCACCTCTCACATCTCCTATGTACATCACCATACTTGATAGGAGTACTCTATTATCGAATATATTGTAGATATTTTTTCATTTTTTAGAAATGTATAAGAGTATGGTCATCACTTACTCGATAGACGTTCCTTCCTAATGTCAACACTCAAACACATCCTTAGATCTCTAGAAATTTCTCCTAAATGCGTCTCCACAACCGTTAAGTTAGCAGAGTTGGGCATATGTCACTATGTGGAAAATAATTGATGTTTGGAAACAAACTATTTTAGAGTAAACGTCTTGCCATCGAAAATCAAGCATTGGCGGAGGGAGGTGGGGGACCGGTGGAGCTAGTGCCCCCAACCCCTATATATAAGGTCCCTATTGGCCTGTGATATGTCAAACTTGGGGAAAATGTATAACGGTTCTTACATCCTGACTATGTCACTGCATTCAATATTTTCTTGTCCTAGATAGGGACCGATTCCAATACTTCTAACCATGTCTAAGTGCTTGTACATATACAATAGCATCTTACAAAAAAAATAAAATACATATAAAATATAGCATTTGCATGAACAAATCAAAATGGAAGTAGTGGAAGTTGTTGTTCTTTGAATTAAACTCAACATTACTGTGTACTACATTGCATACAATAGTATCCCATTATCTCTTTCACTTAGAAAATCACGCCCACCATTGCAATTGCAGAAAAAGAAATAGTGTCTCTGTCTGAAACTGAAAATAGCTAATGTCATTGTCTGTGTCTGTGTCTCTTTCTCAGGTATCCAAGCGACGCTGATAAGCATCTCTTAGCTAGACAGACTGGTTTATCAAGAAATCAGGTTCCTTTTATTGCCTTTTTTTCTCTCACAAATTTTATTATTTTCATGTTTTTATTTAAAACCCAATTCAGAGACACGGAAAAAGTTTTGATCTTTAGGGATTGCTGCACTGCACTCACTGCACTGAACTTCACAGACATTAAAATTAAAAGTAAAAGAAGAAGAAGAAGAGATACCCATTAGAAGAGACCATTAGTATGTTCAGTATATTTGCATGGTTTTGGGTTTTATTTCTCTAGTTTTTTTATTTCTATACAAATTTGTAATAAAAATTGAGTCTTTGGATTCTTTGAATTTTAAAAAAATTAGGACATAGATTCTGAAATAGACATAAATAATATACTGAGACAGTGAAGAAAACGGTCAGACCTTGTAAATATATTTGAGACCACATTTCAAGTACATTAGAAATTAAGACATGAAAATTTGCAGCTTCTCTCTCTCTCAACTACACATAACCGCCATAAATAACCATCAGGCCTACTGTAATTTCTCCACTGATTAATTCTTCATACTGAGACAGTGAAGATATTAGTCAAACTATCTTTTTTACTATCGAGTTACTGTTTATTAAGGATTTCAGTTGATTTGATAGGCTAACTATCATGTTCTTAATTTTGCTATTGTTATTCATTTTTTCTTACTAATTATTCATTTGAGTAAATTAGAAAGAAAAGAACAAGAATATTTAAGTTAATAAGAGAAGATTAGATAATAAAGTATCATTTAAACCAATTGATTGCAAAATGAAACTCGATCAGTTTGGTTGTGCTTTTCCAACTATTTTTCTGAAAATCTTAATTCTCAAATTTTTTTTATAAATAGAGTTGATTTTGAAAAAAAACAAGTTAAACAATTCTTATTAAATAATATAAAAGTTCAAAATGTGTTGTTCAATAAAATTTTTGTAAAAATAACTTATTAGGTTAACAGTTTGAAAAACAATATCAAACACGTCTTAAATATATCAAATATATCAAAGTTTAAGTTATTATATAGCATGGAAACGTGAAATACTAATCATTATCTGCTCCGTTTTGGAAACTTGAATATCCGTTTCATTTTAATTTCTGTTTCCATTCTTGATTTATGCTGCATAGTGAAGTTACAATGTAGATAATCATTTTCTCGAATTATTCATTTTAGTCTTCCTCTATACGGAATCGGTGTTCCTTTGAGCTATAGTTAATGATTCTTTCTCAATTTCATTTCCACTGGAGAACCGAGCATGAGATTTTTATCTCTTATTTCATGAGAAGTGATTCAATTGATGAGATTTGGTATCAATATTTTAATATCTATGAAATTTTGTTTGACACGTCGCATTTTGTACTCGTATTTAGGTATCGAATTGGTTCATAAACGCTAGGGTTCGGTTATGGAAACCTATGGTGGAAGAGATGTATCAAGTAGAGTCAAAAGATGAAGATGGAGAAAGTGAAGAAATATCGGATAGGAAGCAAAACAATGACACCAATAGAGAAAGTAATCCTATCTCTACGACAACAACTCCCACCACCGCCACAACTACCGGAGGCAAAAGATCCGACAATACAAATGAAAATTATCAAACATCAAAACTTCGAATGAACACACAATCTTTGCACGAAAACCAAGCAAAACACTCCTCCACTTCCACCACCAACTTTGCTAATAATACCTCCGAAGACGAGGTGGCGCCACCGCAGTTATCCCATTCAACGAATTTCCATGACATGGCAAGTGATAACTCATATCAATATGTGGGCACACTTTCCTCCGATCATCAAACCGGATCCCGACTTATAAGCTTTGGAACTACTGCCGTAGCTGGCGATGTGTCTCTTACTCTAGGGTTACACCATGCCGGAAACTTGCCGGATCAAAATACTACTGCTTTCTCTAATATTAGAAACTTTGGAAACTGCTAATTTATTTTTTCTTGTGAAAAAATTTACATATAGTATTCTAAGAACACATATATTTTTCTTTTTCTGTACTTTTTTCTTTTTTTTTCACTTTTATTTATTCTATAAAGATAAAAAAAATTACATAATGAAAAAACGTAGCATATTTATATATAACTTAGTTAGTTTTAGCTGTATGGTTTCTATCTGGAGTTGTATAGCAGATTGGTGTAATTTTTGCTACTTAACTAAATTATGCGTTTCTAAGAAGCTGTAATTAGTTACTAGAATAAAGTTTAATTTATAATATCTCAGGAATAGATACCATTTGGAGTCTATTTTATCACTCAAATATTCTTTTAATGTCTGACCTATTGAAATTGTTTATTTGATGTTAATGTATTCACTGTTAGCCTATTTATTACATGATGTGTTGACTATTTTCTTATTTTATGCATGATCTATTTAATTTTTATGCATAAAACATTCATCCAACAACACATAAAAACGTGAAATATCTAATTTGCCATTTCGAAAATCAATATTTTTTATTGATTATACATAGAATTATCGTTAAGTTATCGTATTAAAATTTGATATTTCAGAAATCAAATAGGTAAAGTTGAATGTACGAGACACAAAATAAGCAATTTAAATAGGTTGGATACTAAAAGAACATTTGAGTATTAGAACATGTCCCAAAAGTATTTATATAGTATATATGTGTGTTTGGTTTTCTATAAAAAAAATCTGTTATTTCATTGCATCATCATTTTTGTAACATATAAAAAAATTCTTCTATAATTTTTATGTCAAGCTAAATGATATTTTTTTAATATGTATTTTCCTACCTATATAAATTTTTGAGTAGCAATTAATAATAATCTTAAAAGGTGCATCGTCATATACAGTTCAAAATCTTACATGACTGAAATATGTTACCCACTTCACCAATAAAATTTTCTATAACTGTAACAATATTAAATTATAAAAATTCTTATAAGATAAATTGCAATTACTGGTTCCCACAAGTACAATATTAAGTCTTAATTTAATATTTACTTCTTTTACTATGACACTAATTTTGTTCGTTTTATTCAACAGCCAAATAAAGAAGAATTATGTCCAAATAGTGTAGTTAATTAGATGTAACCTGAAAAAGCTGACATGTGTTATGTATACCTCTATATATAATCCATAGCCAAATCAAATTTTTCACACTTCTTTATGCGATATCAAAACTATTTTCTAGTTATGCTCTTACATAATTTTAAGAAAACATGAGAGAACAATCACAATCTCGCAATTTATATAAAATCTAACCAAATTAAAGAATTGAAATTTATATGTAGCAAACATTATTTATTATTCATCGCTATGATTAATAAATAATCAACATTTATGGTTATAATACCTTATTTATCAATTGAGTTAAGCATTTGGTTTTATTCGATGCTATTTTATTATTTAAAGGAAAATATATTTATAGTAGTTGTTTATATTAATAACAGTTTGCTGTTTTTGATTTAGCTGTATTACCTGAATACAAACAGAATATGGAAGTTTTCTTCAATTTCAAACCATTTATACACAAAGCAACAATTACATTTTACCTAATATGTTGCTTTTCATTTCAGGAATACTTATTATAATTTTAACTAACTGTTTGATTATAATTCTGCATTTGGATTATTTACCATCTCCATATTTCTTCTGTTGTAATTATACCGTATCCACTTTAGAATTTTATGGTAATTAATTAAGCAATCTAGATGCATTAATTTTCTATGTTACAAATAAATGGGAGAAAGATGACCTAGCTCAGTTGTTAAAAGTATAACATCAATATATTTTTATTACCAGAGATGTCTCGTTTTGAGCCTTAAACCGGGTAATAAAAATGACTCAAAATACTCTGTATCAAGGCAAATAATGATGTTGTAGCTGTTGTTTATTATATTGTAGTTGTTGGGTAAGATACAAAGCTTTAATGATGTTGTAGCTGTTGTTTATTATATTGTTATTGTTGGGTAAATACAAAGCTTTTGAGAGCTCAGTATTTCTCTTTCACATATAGAAGCCGTATCAAGCTATGTCCTTTTCAATTTGGTTTCATTCTTTGATGGTGAAGTTTCTTAGGTAATTTTTTTTTTTTGCAAATGAAAATAACTGTCTATTTTCATTTATATATATATATATATATATGAAAACTATGCCTTTGAAAATCCGCTAACTAAAATATCTATTGTTGTATGAACAAATTTATAATTAATATGTGATGATGTTGGCATCTGTTTATGGGTAGTGTTAATTCATAACATATAATTAACATAAAGATGTTGAAACCGTACAAAATCGAAATTGGGGATTGAAAACAACCCACTAGGCAAAGAATGGTTTATTTGTCTTGTTTGAGGCAATTAAATTACAAATTCAATGTGAATAAAGGAACTGACACTCAAAATGATTTGAGAGTTTTTAATTTCTTGAAAAAGATTATTAATATAGATTTTTTAATATATAATAATAAAAATAAGAATAGAAGAGAAAGGGACCATACAAAAAAACAAGTGTATGCACATAGAGGATAGAAAAATTTGTCAAGTGGGCCCCACAACCAATTTGCTATATTGAAAGCAACCTTTCACATCCATTTCTACCACTCTCTACCTTTCTTTTCTCATTAAAATTTTATAAATATAAACTTAAATATTTCTAAATAATGGGTCCACATTTACGAAAATTGGGATTGATGCCATTCAATTCCTATATAGATTTGATTTCTTTGTAATTTGATCTTGGAACACTAATTCGAATCCAATTATGGAGAAACTTTTTGAACTCAAATTACTAAATTTTCATTTTGGTAAAACTCTTCGTTGTCTTGCCTGAGATAAGAAATGTGAGTTTCAACTGTTCAAGATAATTTTATAATTTTTAGTAAGAAGATTATGTAATTGATCTATTGTTGTGTACACATGTGAAAATATTAGTAAGAGAAGTACTTTTTAAAATAAGTTGATTGATGATTAGGTGATTTTTTGAATTAAATGTATTTATCGTAACTTGTAATAGTATAAATTCATCCTTTATAACCTTCTAAAATTGAACAAGAAAATATCTCTCAAAACCTAGTGACTAAGATTTACATGAACTGACACTTTAATAGTTACTCCTATGAGCGCCAAATGATTAATCCTACGTAACGGCAAAATTGTTGAATAAAAAAAATCAACACATCTGAATCTATATTTCTACACTAAATCTGTTGAAGAGTCCAAATGAGGATACAAAACATGGAAACAATTAAATTTGGTGAAATATATAAATTTTAAAGCAGTAAATGTAACATAACATAACAATAATTACAGACAAAAAGAAAAAGAAAACAAATAAATACAAAACTAGAAAGGGTAGAGTAGCTATATTGTATCAATTGTTTTGTTTGTCTCATAAATTTGTGTGCATGTCCAGGTGGGGTTTTGGTTTCACTGACCCAATGCAACCAATTATGATACGGTCAGAATAATAGATTTACGAAATTACTACTTTACAACTATATTGTATTGATATTCAAATTTCTCATTTACTTAATTATAAATTATTACCTAATGTCTATAAGATAGCAAGTATTCTTATAATGTAGTTAGTGAATTAATGTCTATGGTGTCATCGTAGAGCCCTTTCGATAATTAGAGGTTCCGAAATGACAGAAAACAATTTTGATAATAATATTAATCAAGCATGTAAAATTGATAGTCAATCCGAAAATGTATAAAGAACGAAAACGTTTTCAAACAACCACACAATAAAAAAAAATCCTTTTTAAGTAATTAAGTAAAACTATTTTGATATAAATAAGTAATAAGTAACATTTTATATTGTGCTGTCCTTAAACACTGTAATGCTGTCAATATGAATATGACCGGATCTTCGGGCAATGTTCTTCCAATATTAAAGTTAGTTCTCAAAAAAAGGAAATTAGTAGTAATTAAAACATTACGTAACAATAGAAAATGAGCTTCTATTTATAAACAAATGGCGTGTATACTTGAGCAATAATTAAGTACTAGCATTTTGTAGTGAAAATTTAAGTAGATATATCAGGAATAATATCTACCAGGAAGATGGGACTCGATTCAAACAAAATTAAGCAAATTTTATGGTGACTTGATCTTGGATAAAGTTATCAATATTTTACCCTTTTTAATCATTGAATAAAGATATGAAAATGGATCCAATAATTACAGATTGCAAAATAATGATAACTTTATCCAAAATGAAGTTATCATGAAAAAAAACACCTTAAAATTGAATCAATTATAAAAAAAATTATACTGAAAAGCTAATTTTGGGCCTGGGTGACAAATAAGTTATGGGCCGGAGAATTAAATTGGGCCTAATGCCTTTGAACTCTTATAGGAGCAAGAATCAAATTTCAAGTACATATCTTCAACTGGGAACCCCACTGCTAGTAAGTCAGTTAAAAAAAGTCTCCCGGGCATTTGGGAGAATTTCAAGTACATATCTTTGTTTGATCAACCGCTGCTTCATGTCTTTGCAATAGATAAGTCCAACAGTTTCAACTTATGTCTCAATATCATCACAATCATCAATCTCAAGACAAGAGAGAAAAAACTGCTGTTTTCCGTCAGTTTAGTTCAACATTGCACACATATAAATTTACACTAAAACTGAATTAGTTTAGTACAGCTTTATCCAATTCACTGTATTTACTTATACATTGAAAGCAGCATGGCCTTGATAGTTAAGAAATCCTTTGAATATATCCTTTTTTTTTATAGAAAATAGAAATTATAAATAAAGTGTAATCATGTACCGGTTTGTTTACATTTCTATCGGTAGGTGAAATTATGTCTTGGTTTGTACTGGTATTCATTCCATTAATCGACTAATCTAAACTCGGGTACTGTCGATACCTGGTTAAGGGGGTGGCCCTTCCAACTAGGGATGAAAATGGAGCTTAATGGAGCGGGGAATGCATTTCTATCTCCATACCCATTAAGATTTTTGGGAAAACATATTTTCCATATCCATTAAGGTTCCGGGATAATTTTTCCTCCATTCCCTTATCGGGAATTCCCCGTCGGGTATCGGAAGAAAGTTCCCGGTAAATTTGTCATGAGCGTTCGTGGAACTTGAGAAATGTAGAATTGATCGAAGGAGGTTAATCTTGCAATACAATAAAAGATCAATGGGTCGGGGCTTTGTCCCCGAAAAAACCTCTCATGCCTAAGTCAATGAATTGGAAAGCTTTGTCGCATGTGAATGATATATTGAAAATGAGTGTAGAGAGTAATTACCCTTTTCTTGTGGCAGATCTTCTTCTATTTATAAACTCCGCATGATTTCCCAAATCATGGTGGTTAGGGAATTCAAAATGGAATCATGATCTCTAAAACGGGGAAGACTTGGTCCAAGTCTTATCCACTCCCTGTTTCTAGGGAGTGAGTAGTTAAACGTTTGACCATGTCCTTGCCAACTTTGTGGGCACCGTCTCGGCATTGAGACGATCAATATCGACATGCGATCGTCTGTGAGATCTAACAAGACGAGGTGTCATCACAGACAGAAGCTTACGGCTCGAAAAAGGTGTTATCAACTTTAACTTGAGACCGAGGCGCTTGCTTGAAAATTATAGCTTCTTATCATTGGATATTCCCCATTCCCCATTTAAATAAGTAATATGTAAATATTTTTAAAGTTTCATACAATAAAAATTTCGAATCATTAGTTAAAAATATTATTTGATCAAATTGTTTCAATATTTTATGCTAAATAAATTTGAAGTCTTAATATATAATTTAAAAAGTCTATCACATTATATAATAAATCCTAAAAAAATAAACATCAAACTTGAGATGCAATGTTTAACATTCAACATAAGAGTATTGATAAAAACATTAAAGTTAACAATATTTGATTCATTTCCATATATTCTTCCATTTATATACATAACCTTTAAGGTTGTAAGATTTGTAAATTTTTTTAAAAAAAGACTTGGAATAAGTCCAATATCCATATGTCATATGATATAAAGTATAATTTTTTATAAAATATATAAAATATTTGAAGGTCTCGGACATAATTCGAAAAATATAATTTGGAGATTTTTATATCGGTGCCGGTTCGGGTATTTATCGGATTGGAGAATGTATTCCCCATCTCCATATCCATTAAGCTTTCGGGTACGAAAAATTCTCCACTCCCTACCCGTGGGAAATTCTTATCGGGAATTCTTATCCTTATCGGAGCGGATCTCCATCGAATTCGATGATTTGGAGCCCCATTTTCAACCCGACTTCCAACCCATTGCTCCATACACTTCCCAAATGATTCAAGCTCGGGTCTATGCTATTAAAATATTGTTTGGTATGATTTGAAGAACATTTGAAACACTATATGAATCCTTGTATATCTTTCCCTTGTAGTATTTTGTATATCAACGTATATGAAAAATTATAAAAAAATTATTATATGAATGGTATAAAAAACGATCCCGTGATACTTAGCTTAAGACGTAGTTTATAAGATCATCATTCCAATAAAAAATATGTGAAAACAAAACTAACATACAGATCTTAACTAGCACATATACGATTACAGGTTCAGATAAGAACAGTTGACCATTATTGGATCAATCTTTTCAATCGATTTTGTAAGCCTAATCTCTCAAATCAAAGAAAAAATGGCAAAATCTACTGATTTATTCAATTTCTGCTCTATATTAATGGCTGTTGTCTTTGCTTACGCTGCTTCTGTCCAGTTAAATGACTCTGGTTTGTAATTTTTTATTTTCTTACAATTGTGTTTCCTTTTCCGTTCTTTATATTTTTCCTTTTTTGGCAATCCCAAATCTCGATAATTTTCGTTATTGTTTAACACAGATTGGTATTTGTGGTTGCCTCTGTATGCCTGTGCTTGTGGTGTTAATTTGGTGAATTGGGCCATTTATTCTAACACAATAATCAGACAAACTGCAAAATTGACATTATGGGTTGGAGTACTTATGTTTTTTAAGGTTGTAATTGAAGATTTCAGAGGCGGAATTGCTGGATTATGGTCTTTAGATTTAAGCGAAAGAGTTGTTAGAGAGAAAATTGGAAGCGGGTTAGTTGTTGTCTCTGTGATTTTACAACTCGCAGCATTTTCGGATTCGAAAAATCGATTGAAAAGGAAGAAAACTGAATTTTCTACATATGGTAAAAGAATTTTGAATTTGATTAAAATAAATATTTGTTTAGTGAATTAATTATGTTAATTGATATTGATGAGTGCATTGATTACATTGACAGGAATGGTAATCTTGGCGTGCCTCACTTTTGGACTTCCCTTTGTCTTCTTTGTGATTCGAAATGGAGAGATGAGATTTGACTCGAGTAACTGAGTGACTCGGTCGGGTTCGGAAACTGCAGATGTGCTAATGTAGCAGTCATCCACCGTGAAATTGTCATGGCGCATATTACAAACTCGCTTATAAACATGTAACTTGTAGCATGTGTCGAAATGTATTTTCAACGGTTCAAAAATGAAACTTTATGCTATGCATTTGCAAGATCATGAAATTAATGAACGAAAACCAAACAATTCGAACCAAATTTTCCTACAGCTGTAACTGCTTATACAGGGAAGAGTTTAAGCTGCTGATTACATAAAATATTTCCTGTTTGTGCACTTTGTAGTTCCACAGTGGCATGGAAGTCCGTCTCCATAGCGATAGTTGTGAGTCAATTCTTCACCGGACAATATCTGTTTCATCATACGACAATGATAATGCCAATAAATTAATCGAGTCAAAAACCAAATACACGCACAGAAACACAATGAAATAACTTTTTTTTTGAAGATTGGAAACACAATGAAATAACTTGTTTGCAAATGCAACGATAACTGAAGAGTGTGCTTACGTCTCGGCTAGCGTATAGACCAATGCGAGCGCACGATGCTTCCATGCTGTCGAAAACTACTTGGCGACTTACCAGATTTGGCATGCAGCTACCAAGAGAACAATAGAACATCAACAGGCATAAAATACGATAAAAGAAAGCAAAAATTAAGACAAAAGACCTATAGCTTTCAAAACAAAGATGTTTTCAATGTAAGCATAGTAGTCAAAAGGTGCAAGACATCGAAACACCGTGAATATGCCCTAGTGCCAAATAGGCGTGCCTCTCAAAACAACAGCGAGGCGTAAAAAAGACCGAGAATCTTATAGTATTGCAAGTTTACTATTTTATTTCATATTGTGAGTTTCACCTGCCACCGATATTTGACGCATCATATCACAATCACATCGTAAGAATATATTTAGCAATTTAGTAACTTTGTGCTAACCTGTGGTTGATAAACCTCGATATATTGCCATATTTGGTGGCGTCGATCACATAATTTTCTCGTCCTTCAATCAACCGGCTCATGTTATTGGCATGATCATCAATAACATACATGTAGCTGCAACATTGTTCACCATATCTGAACGATAAAAAATGACACGTAAAGAATTTAGGTAGAAGATAAAGGCGAGCGGTAAAAATAAATATTGCATCTTCCATCAAATGTAACCTGCCACGCCTTTCATTTGCCTCCTTCTCATCCAGAACCTCTCCAATGTACTCGCACACGAACGTTCCTTTTGGTATTGGTTCACATGCCCTAACTGCCCATCCCTGTGTATTTTAAATAAAGTTAGAGAAAGCAAGAGAACCAAAGAAACAACATAAGAATAAATACATATACATATACATGTACATGGATATATATATATATGTGTGTATGTATATGTATATGTATATGTACATGTTACCTTATTCTTTGTATTGAAGACTTGAAGCTTCATTCTTAATCCATTCTGCAAAATCCTATTTGGGCAGGTGTTAGTACAGCTACACATCCGATTGCACTCGTAAACAAGGTAACCCTCCTGCGAGAGAAATCGTTAGTTTTAGCAACACAAAACATGAAAATAGAATCACATATATTTATAACGATTCAAAATAATATTTCAATACCTCAAGTATAAGACGCCCGTTATTGTCGTAGGGGAACCTCCCATGCATTGATTTGCCAAAAATATCGATAGCATCTTCGAAATCAGTATCAAAGAGGTAAACATGATCACATCTTTCAGGCAGGCACGAAGAAAGCGGGCAAGCACAGCCTAACTGCAAATTCATCATCCCGGGATTACGAGACTGATCAAGCAATGGCCTTGTTATGTATGTGAAGCTATCCCAAGGCGCGTAGAAATTCAGAAGTTGACCATCCGAAACATCGGGTAAGACAATAACAGACGGCAATAGGTCCTCATCTACAACACAAGCGATTGGCATCGATTCCTTCCCGAAGCTTATATCTTCGCACACAAGGTTGACCTTTATGTCAACATTAATCGGTCTCGGTTGGGCACTCTGAATATGAAAAGCCTGGTGGTGGCGGCCAAGATCGGGAAGTGAGTCAAACTTTGAACCACAATACCGGCATCTGAATAGCCCAACAGCGGCAGCATTGTCAGCACGGGGCCCATGCTTCTTGCAGAACGAAGATCCTTGTAAAGCCCGATGTTTACATCGGTTGCCGAAAACTGTTGTTCCTTGGCACATAGGAATGGTAAGAGGAGGAGTTGGTTGAGAGTTAGAGGTTCGGCTCATATTTGAGGGGCTCTCGCTTCTTTGCCCTAAATCTTCATTACCAGACAACCATTTCAGGACATCGAGCTTCCACTCTGGCCCTAATGTTCTCTGCACTTGACCACCCGAAAGGGCATTGACTTCACTCCACAGGATAGACTTGAACAACTCCTGCGGCAAAACAAAATGAATCTTGTACTAAACACCGTAAAAATATACTGTTGATCTGTTTGTTTATGAACGTGTATAACATGGCTAGCCTAGCAGCAATCTGATTATATTGACTTCAATAAGATAAAAGTTTAGGCAATATACACCTGTTTGAAAATATTTGCAAAACAATAGCACATAGGCTGTAAAAGATTACGTGACTTGAGAAATGTGCTTTCCTTATATGCGGAATCTTTTCGATCATATAGAACGTACATCTTGAACTAAAACTACAAAAATACTTCTTGGACACTCGGAAAACCAGCAAAAAAATATTTCAATCTTGGCAATATATATTAAAGTATATATGTATGTTAGCATAATTTCATGCATATATACCTCCTTCAGTTGCTCAACGGACTCAGCCGCTTGTGCAATTTGACACTGTTGTGCCCAAGACTGCTGCAGCCAGTCAGGATCTATGTATTCCGGTAAAATCATCTGTTGAAAAAGGGGAATTCACATTACCATTGCTAAATTGTCTAAATTACCTTAAAAATTTATACTTCTGAAACTACACCACATTTAAAAAATTTACTTCAACTCTAATGACAAATTCCTAAAATGCTAATTTCGGATATTTTTTTGTTATTGTACGTGGAAAAGCACGAAGACGGAGAAATCAAAATCATACAAACACTCTCAAGTGTATATATAGAAATCATACACATACATGCATAAGTACGTATGAACGTCCATAT
This sequence comes from Euphorbia schlechtendalii, assembly GCA_949673415.1. Classification (NCBI taxonomy): domain Eukaryota; kingdom Viridiplantae; phylum Streptophyta; class Magnoliopsida; order Malpighiales; family Euphorbiaceae; genus Euphorbia; species Euphorbia schlechtendalii. Next base: position 28,407 of record CATIWQ010007326.1, read on the forward strand.
ATATCGATAGGAACTTACATCGTGAACCTTCATAAGCATTCTTCCGAGATTTGAATAATCATTACAACTTCCAGCCTCCTTAGCAAATTCCTTCCAGAACATTACATCACGAGCAGCGTCTACCAAAGCCTACAAAGCACGACGAAAACAAGTCAATGTGTAGCAAAATAAAAAAACAGCAACAAGCATTTGAGAAAAGAAATTACTGATTGATGAAGTTGATCAACAACATTCAGCATGTCGATTGCTAGCTTTTTAATTATAAATCGCCTTGCCACATTCAAATCTTTGACAATCTTTAGCCCGGCTCTATGCACGCTACATGCATTAGGCTGCGGAAATTCTTGGATTGATCGAATAACCGTCATGTCAGCCCAGGAGTAGTTCTTAGTATGAGGAAAAAATACCAAGAAATACTTATTCCGATCATGATTAGGTTTGGCTTTTAAAGTTGCCAGCGGCCAATCTGCCCTAGCGCATCGAATTCCTGCCTGCCACCTTCCTCTCCGCTATGATAAACAAAAAAGGATCGATTTACGAAAATCCACACAAAGTTAGCACATAAGCGAATAACTCATAAAAATATTTCCTAAATAACTCTTGTGAATTGAATACATATTTCCTAGTAGCTACCTTGACCCATAAGGCCACAGCTTCGTCGCGCCGAATATCTTCTGGAACTAAGAGGCTAAGATCATCCGTATCGTTTTTCAGCTCACTTTCAATCGTATCGACAGTCACATTATATTCATCAGGGATTTCCATGCAATCATCTTCTAAATCATAAACCCGAGTACTGCTGCATGCTTCCATGTTTTACGCTAAGAGGCTAAGATCAAGATTCCTGTATAATCAGTACAAAAACAGTCAAACCGAGTACCCGTCCTGCACCAAAACCCGATAAACATAACCAATATCAGTATAGATCATCTTAATATAGTTGACAAAAATTCAACTACTACTATTCAAATGAGGAAAAACTGTTGCTTTCGGAAAAACAGTTTGAACAAACCCATTCAGGAAAACACTCACCAGCTAATAATCAAGTATACTAATTAATTCAGATTATATTTAGTCAATGGAACTAAGTCATTATCTATATACCATTCGATTCACTTTGTAATGTTTGGTGACATTGAGAATAAGATGATAATTACAAGCAATGTGAATGCCACAGCCTCTAAAACAGTTTTTCTATATGTAACATCGGCAGGCTATATATTATAAACCTACATTAACAATTGAATGTCAACATCACGCTGGGTGGTTCATATAAATATATGAAACAAAAATCACTTTCTTTACGATGATTTGTACATTGGACTGCTTTTTTGGTCAACATGGAAAATAAAATGATAATCACTAGCAAAATTAATGCAACAATTGACAAATTATTGTTTTTCTACTTATTTAGTTAATCTTTAATACGTTTCAAACCCATATATTCCATATATCACATAAACAGGATCTCGATATATTCAATAACAAACAAACATTAATATCATGCTAGATGGGTTCATAAAAATTTATAAAGAGAAATTACTTTCTTTATGATTCCCGTACACCATACTAGGTAACTAAAAATAAAGTGATAACCACAAACAATGGGAATGCAACATTTGGTTAAAAAGAACATTTTTTCCTCTATGTTCAATAATTTTTATGGCGTTTCAAATTCTTATATTCTACAAATCATATCATCAAGATCTCGATATAAATATACACAATAACAACCAATCATTTACAGCACGCTAAGTGGGTCAAAATAAATATATATAAGAAAAAATACTTTCATACACCGAACTACTTTTTTGGGTAAAATAAAAAATAAAATGATAATCACAACCAATGTGAATGCACAATAGACTGAAAATTAGTTTTTTTGGTTATATTTGATAATTTTTTGAATATTTCAGACCTTTATATTCTATAAATCCTATCAGTAAGATCTTGACATAAATACACAATAACAATCAAGTCATAATTGCACGAACATGGATTAATTTCTCCCTGTATAAACATATTACAGAAAAAAATACACATTTTTTTCAATTTGTCCTAGGCCAGACATCGACTACCGATGCAAATACCTTGAATTCAAGATCTCATAATTTAAATTAAAAAAAACATTAAGAGTATTTACAAGGTTCTAACCCGTACCAAGAAAGCACAAATTAAAAAATTTGCAGATGGCATAGCAATTAACATAGGCAAACATATAGAAAGCAAAGATTTTAACTTTATATAAAGAAACACAACATCATCCAGTGGTGCAACACAACATACATGTCGGAAACAAAACAACTCATATCAACACTCAATAGACCCATTACAAAAATTGCACATTTTCACCAAACACCGTTAATCTCTGCAAATCTTTTGAATTCATTCAAAACCTTGTCTACATGTATAAAAAACATTACTCATGAAAATAATTTCACTGACCCACAAGAATGGTGGGTTCGATCCCAACCCTAGAAAAACTTATAAAATTGGGTCTTTATCTATGTATGCAATGAATACACAAAAGAATCACTCAAAATCTCAACATGGGTTGTTTGAAAAGGTATCCTGTAGGAAGTTACCTTACAAATATTAGGTAGGAAGATCGATCAGCTTAGCTATACCTATAATTTCATGATCTTGGCCATGGTAAGGATGAGGGTGGAATGGAATTTGTATGGGTAGGTGGGTAGGTTTGTTTTCGTTTTGTGCTTTGTATATGTGACCATATACATTGTCCTAACCCTATATGCCGTGTCCAAACATGGAAGCAAAATTGTCAAATTCAAAAGTAGTATCTAAATATTCATTTGGGGGATAATTTTGGAAGTTGTTTTAATTTTTTTATAAATTCTGTTGGGGGGATTTGTATTTTTCCCCAAATTTGAATTTCCTTCTAGATCTTCGTGAATGGTTGTTTGGACTTGAGTGATAAAATTTTCAAATGAATTCAGTTGGGCTTTCTCGACGGCTAGCCTGAAAATTTAGGGTTTTTTTATGTAAATACTCCATAGAAAATATGCGTTTTATAAATTGGGAAGTTACTATTAACAAAATAACACATCTGACAAAATAAATTAACAAACTACCCCTTTTATTAATTGTTACCCTAATCTTTAAACTCATACCCCTCATCTCAATCGATAAAAACGCCAGTTACTACAAAATCATTCATTATATCTTAGTATATCATTATCTCATTATCTCTATCTCATCATCATACTCAATCGTCCTTCCTCAATCTCAATCTCATCTTCCATTATCGAATGTAATATCCCAATCTCATCTTCTTTTAACCGGTTGTAACTCCTTCAACGATCAAAATCGTCCACTACCAACGACGTGGAAGCTACAACTCTCACTCAATTTCAGTTTTTGGAGAGTGTAGAGGCAAGCAAACCTGATTTCGATCAATTTCAGTTCGTAAGTACATGTTGAAAACCTGATTTTCAATCAACCTGATTTACAGTCTATACGGTATCTGATGAATTTTTTTATTGGAACCCTTTCAATTTCTCAAAATCAATTATCTTAGATTATCGATTATTTGACATGAAACCAAATGAGAAGGGGATTAATCAAAGGTTAGAACTAACATGCATCACATAACCAAGATTTCTGATTTCTTTATTTTCATTTGAAAAATAGTATATTGAAATTATCTTATAAATACACAGATGATTGCAGGAGCAACAACGTTACATGCTTGGAAGAATTCTTATAATTGAGATTTTGCTCATTCGTAATGGCATAGATGAAATTATTTATTGTATGGTTACAACATGTTTATTGTAAAGTTTGTATGGTAGTATGATTTATTTGGTACATGGTTTATGTATAGAGAGTAAAGCTTGTATGGTTTTTTTTTTATGTATAGATTGTATAGTGTACATTGTGTATGGTTTCATGTTTCCATAATGTATACTTAATATTTTGTAATCCTTTCTTGCAGTTCAATAAGCTTTGTATGGTTTAAATTTTTTTGTGTATAGTTTATACCTGATATTTATATGAGTTATATGATTTTAAAGGAAGTTTACGAGGTTTATGACTAGATTTTGTATGACTTATCTTTATGATTATGTGTCTACATATTGTATGGTTTTACTTTTTACAAATAAAAACTTGAGAGAAATAGAACTAACGAAGAAAGACATTGAAGAGTTTTCACTTGAACATTTTTTCACTTGAAGATTTTTCGGAACTGTATAGTTTGAGTGTAGACCATGTATCGTACATTGTTAAGCAATGGAAATCGAAAAAGGCAATATGTGTGTTCAAAATTATTTCAATCCAAAAAATTGATTTGTTTTGTTTGCCATAATGTATAGTTTGTTTCGAAAGTGTATAGTTTTGCAATGTAGGGAAACAGAAACTCCATAAATCCGTGTTGACAATTGAAGAATTTTCTCTTAGCTCCATAAGCTTAAATTTGAGAAACACCATTTCGCGTTGGATTTTTCACTTTGGTTGCAATTGTTCTACTATCAATTAACCAAAACTTGTAAATAACATGGAATCAGATTATAATCATCACTCAATATTTTCCAATGCTTTTTCTGATGCTATAACATATTTTATAAAAGAGGCGTATTTTTTAGGTGCTCAATTGATAAAAAAATTGTATTGTTACCATTGAAAGTGTATTGTTCCTATTTATGAATCCTTTATCAACACAAAGTATTAAATTTATCAACATTCATTAAGATAAATGAGGATTTAATAGATTAAAATTACAAACAAATGTATTTTTATTATTTAAAGTGTATAATCACATAAATTGATCGACACACTTGCATGTATAATTGTATAGTTTGTATTGCAAAAGTGAACAGTTTGTATGAAAAAAATCATGGTTACATATAACATGATGAAATAAAACATAAAATAACATTAATGTATAATATCATTATAATGTATCAGATTTAATCAATATTCAATAAGACGGATGACAATTTTTAATATCTTTTTTATTGTAGACTTTTTTTTATCTCATTATCTCCTTTAAATTTTTTTTATCTCTAAACAATTGTCACAAAATAGTGCTTTGGATATTAGAATCTAAAATGTCTTTGTTGGTTGTTCTTCATCATCAACGACTACGTGACTTGCATTATTCATTTATTTCATTATTATAATTTTGTAATAATTTTTATAAATCTATCATGATCATCTCCATATTCAATATTAACTTCATTGGACTCCAACTAGCTATTATTAATTTCATAAACATTACTATCACAAGCTTTTTCTTTTACCATGAGAAAAAAAATAAAAGTAATCACTATAAACTATCCAATACTGTAATTGCATTAAACAAGCAATTCTAAATGGCATAAAATGAAATAGTTATACAATTTGGAAAAATGGTACATATAAACATAAAACTATACATTATGCGTAATCTACACCCAAAACTATACACGATACAATTATATAATTGCATCAAACAAGCAATTTCAAATGTATATGAAATAGTTGTACAATTTGAAAAAACCGCACATATAAACATAAAACTATACATTCGGCATAACCTACACTTAAAACTATACACTTTGGAAAAATCGTTGATTTAATAATCACATAAATGTACATTGTATAATGTATCAAAGTAATAACTATAAACTGTGCAACACTATAATTGCATCAAACAAGCAATTTCAAATGTCATAAAATGAAATTGTTATACAAATGGAACACACGTACGTATAAACATAACACTATACATTTTGCATTACCTACACCTAAAACTATACATTCTTCTTAATCTACACCTAAAACTATATATTCTGCATAAAAAGAGATACACACCTTCAAGATGATAGGTTCCTTCGAAATTGATGTTGTAAATAGAGGATACTCCATTAAATAATCAGTTCAGGATCTTGAACACAAATAAAGTCCAAAAGATACATAGAATTTTCCTTGATTATAATATCATATATTCAATCAATTATATTATTTTCTTAAATAATTCATTGAGGCATTTCGTCGAACACTATGTGAGAAACAATTTTGTCAATTGAACTAAACGATCAATTTATCCCGATGAGTTCAATTTATCAAATCTCACAATAATCTACGGCCATGGCTAAATCTCCCAACATCAGAGCAAGCAAAGCCTTTTACCCATTTTCAATATTCCTACCTCGTAGTGACGATGAAAAATCAACTTTAACCATCAACAAATCAATCAAATTCAACAACGAAACAACCATATTTTTCCATGGTGTCGGGGTGATTGGAAAGACAGTGTTGCCGGATACGAAGGAAGAGGAGATCGATAGGAGAGGTAGAAGGAGGATGTGGCGATGGTAAAGGAGAGGAGAATGCGTTGATAATGGAGATGTAGAAGGTTAGTAGTAGATAAAAATGATAATGATAAAAAACAAGAAGGGTATATAGTTAATTAACTTTGAAAAATATGAAAATTAATTACTCCCTCTAACTTTTAATAATAGACTTTTTAACTGTTTCACACATATTAAGAAAAAAATTAATTAAAGATATAATATGATTAATATACCCTTAAAACTTTAGTAACTTCATGCCTGCATAAATGGCTTTATTTTCCATTCCCATGATGAGCAATTATCTCCCAAGTGCTGCAATCCAAGTTGAGAAACCATTTATATCAAGAATGTCGGCAAATCAAATTTTCAATTCAACTATCGAAATTATTTTCAATTGTGAGGTCTTATTATATTTGCAGCGAAAGGTTTTATTATACTTTGGATTATATTAATTGTTCATCTTTTGCCAGAGATTACTTTAGATTATATTCTTTCAATTGATCATCAGTCTCAAATGAATCCAATGGACACGGTAAAACACAATCTAGCAAAATTCATTATTTAAACAATTCTTTTAGATTATACTCTTAATCTTATTTTTAACTAAAACAAGATCATCATCATCTCTCCATAAAATATTAATGAAGAATCACATTGCATTTAACTAGTGGGAATGCTTTCTAGGTGAATCAAAGTAATTTTTTTTTACAGATTGAAAGATATAACGAGCCATTTGATAGATGAAAAATTTAGTCATCAAATATTTGATAGATATTACTCTTTGATTGGCAAGAAATTTTATTCTCATTTTCCTTAATCATAAACTGTCCATCATATATTTTAGTCATTTGTGCTTAAGAATCAAATACAATTGCAAATTGATAGATGAAAATTTGTAGAGTAATGGATACAGAAATTGTAAAAATTGTAAAAAAACAAATCAAGTAAAATTCCTGATTCTTAAAATGCAAAGTTTTCCATACTCAGTACAAATTGAAAGACAAGATACAATATGCTTACTTCTCTTAAAACCATATGGGTAAGTAGATCCTCAACATTGTCCTAATCATCTTTCTAATTTCACTTCCCTTGAAATCGAATTCATCTTCTTCTTCTTCTTCTTTCGGAAATTTGTTCAAATCAAATTGACGATCGACTGGGACATTCAAGTTGAATCTTAGATTGAGAAAATTACGAACGCCCTCCCTCTTCTCCATGTTGTCGTATATCTCAAATGCACCCTTCAAATTTCTAATCATCTTTCTTAAACTATGTTTCTGTGAGATCACCATGTTTTTTTTCAGTTTAAATAATGAATTTTGGAGACTCTTCAAATTCTTTTTGGAGATTGAAATTGGTTTAACTTTAATTCATCTTGGAAATCTGCAGGAGTAATTATGGGTATAAGTGGACAAATAAGGGAAAAGTTGCCTTGATTGAAGAAAATGACTATTAAAAAAAGAAAAAGCATACTTAGTTAAACGCCTATTATTAAAAGTTGGAGGGAGTAAAAGGTTTCTAACTTGGGGGTATTTTATTAAATGGAAAAGTGATATAGGACAAAACCAACAATTACAGTAAATAAATCCTCTTTTCTTCTTAACCCTAAACGAAAACTGAAACTTTTCATTTCTCCTCTTTTCTCTCGTCGTTTCTGTTTTCATCCCTTCTTTTCTTCATCTCCATCTGATATTTACTGTTATCAATGGATGGCTGTGATTGTCTCTGAGATACAATTTGCTTGGAAGCGGTTACCTTTTGAAGTTATAAAAGGGATGATTCCGCTAAAGTTTCAGGTTTACTGATTATTTCATTTTTGGAGTTAAGCTTTGTTTTGTGATTCTGTATGCTTGAGTGTTGGTTCTTTGCCTTTGATTACTGTATTTTCTTCTCTTGCTTGAGCTTTGTGATCTCTTGGCCTGTAATCAGATATTACTGCATATCTCTGTCTGGACTTTTGTGTAATTATCAATAATAAAAGATATTCTCCTTCATCGTCGGTTGGTGTACCTTTTAAGGATAGAGTTTAGCTCTATCAAGGGAAACAACATAAAAAATCCATGTGTTCTTTAAGTTTCCACAAATACATTTCTGTTGTATTTTTATTGCCTTTGAATGCATGTTTAGGAATCACGATTTTATGTATTTAGGAAGGTTTTATTCATAACAGAGTAGGCACATAAGTTGTTAGGGGATGTTAAAGTCTTATTTTTTTTAAAAAAAAATTGACATTATTTATGTATGCGCTTGTAAATATGCAAATCAAGTTACGTAACTTCTTCCATCCAATGACTTGAGTAAATGTCTGTCCACCCTAAATAACATATTTCATCACTATTTCCTATTCGTATAAATGACATGTTTTTCTTGAGGTAAAAAAGGTTTCAAGAATACAAAATGCTAGCCCAATTGAGCTGAATAAACAAAAAAAAAGCCTTAAAACCATGTAGATCCAAGTTCGATGAAACTAGATGAATTAAGAAAATGATAACTTTTAATTATGAAATATTTAAAGATCCTTATTTTATGTAAATTTTTATTTACATTGAATAAATTTAAATTTTTTATTTTAAGATATAAACTTAATTCATTTTTATATTGAATAAATTAAAAAAAAATTCTCGCATATAAACATAACAATATAAAATTTGGATATAGGGCCGTGGCATTTTTGTTCCTAGGACTATTGTGGGCACACTATTCAATTAATAGTTGTCAGGTTCAGGAATATATAGTGACTCAAATTGAATAAAGTACACATAATTCAATTATTGCTGTCCACACTTTTACGGTCGAAAAACCCCACTTGCATACAGTGGATCATTTAAATTACTCAATTGATTGTATAATAAATTGTAAGTACGGTGTATTGCTCTCTCCAATTTTGGTTGAGTATTTTTATGTTTTTATCAGTCACGTTTATCTTACTTTTGCTTAATTGTTCGGTCAAAACATTAATCACATCATTTTTTATTGTTAACGTAAAGGATAGTAATCCACCCACCACCGAAAAACCACTCATCTAAATATCCAATGATAGGAAAGGTGATAAAAAATTTTGTGAAAAGACAAGGTAGCCATCAAAATACCACGCATACATTATGAGTGTTATAGGGCAAAATGGCCAATACGCTAAATATACAATTGTCATTGTAAAACAATGTCATCAAACCGTCAAACTAATGAAAAGTAGACCTGGTAGGACGAGCCCGCGTTAATAGACCAGGTTTTTATGTTCATTTTTAAAAATATTTGGTCTGAACCCGTCAAAATTTGAAGATTTATGGGCCGGGTTTGATTTTTATATAAATATACAATCCCGGTCCGATGAATAATTTTATTTATTTATTATATATTTATATATTAAATTTACAATTATTTTAAAATTTTATATTTTATGCTATTAAATTTTGATACTTGATTACATTAAATGTTACCAAATATTAAAGATTTTAAGTAAACAATGCAATTATATTTAAAATTTAAACATATATTGACTTATATTATATTGTTTTTATTAATTTAATAAAAAATTTATAACAAAAAAAATATTCATGGGTTTGTGCAGGGTATAGAATTACCTTATTAGCCCGACCCAAAACCGGCTCGAGCCCTAAGTTCTAAAATACAGACTTGGGCCGGGCTTGGTTTACGTTTTTCTGTAAAAAAACTGTCAAGCCCGCACAGCAAGAAAAACGTGAAATTGTGACAGAGTATTCCGTCATAAATATGCAAAATATCCATCACAATTCAGGTTTGTGATGGTACCAATGACGAGTCTACTCTGTCATAGAAAGCCGTGTCACTAAAATGCTGACAGACGGCTTTAGTGACAGTATTATGATGGATAATCCATCATAAAATACTACGTGTTTTCTGACATCTTTTTCCGTCACAAAAATGTGATTGAATTTTTGATATTTTCACTATTACAACTCTTTGATGTCGTTTCTGATTCTTCCATCCAAAATTGTGACGGTACAACTGTCATGTTCTCCAATACAAACCAATTTCTTTTATTTTTTTGTTATTATCATCAATATTAAATATTGGCATTTTCTTCACATTCATGCTATTCTCTTCTGAATGCTCAAATTGATCAAATGCTCAAATAAGAGTACATATAATATCCAAATATATTTTGAATATATTCATTACAATGTATACATAGTACTTCGTATTGTTAGTTTCTAGCTAGATACATTCAAGCAATTGATCCCTACTTAGAAATACCAAAAGATAACTCCAATGTTTTGATCTTTCTGTAATCCAAAATTATCACTCTTTTCCAAGTTATTGAATCCGAATCTGCGAAGAAAAAGGTTATGATTTTTCTTGTAGGGGATAAACTGAGGCAAGTGCAATTTACAGAAAGACGGAGCAAAATGTAAACATTAAATAACACGCAATTAAACACCTAAAAGTATGAATGTCAACAAATAAAAACCAAAATATTCCTGATATCGTTAAGCTAGATTGTTTCGGTCAAGATATAAGGAAAAAAAGACAGAACCATGAAGGAGCTAAAACAATCAGGAAGTCTTTAATACATAAATTTGGTAAATTAACAACTATGAAATTTCAGTAAATAAAAAATTAAAACTATGCAATATCAGCAATTTCAAGAATCAACAAATTCAATTCAGTGGCAAAGTAAAGATGAAAGGTTAGTCATAATTATATTTTGCATACTTGATCTTTTTATAGCACTCAAACACAGCTCAAGAGAGGTTTTGGTGAATTAAAGTAGCAAATATATATATTGACAAAGATGAAAATATTTTTGTACCTGGTAATTGATAGTATCATATGGTCCTCATGGCTTCAAGTATACTTACATTTCACTTCAAATAGAATTTATGTTAGCTCTCATGTCCCTCATTTCTCCAAACAAAGCATCAATTTGAATTACTCCATTATAATATTAATATACTATAATATCAATAAAAACATGCAGCAAGCGTTAATATCACAATCGACCATACACACGTGCAGAGCCCTCTACATAAAATGCAAGTCTAGAGGAAAAATTTAGAATATAGTGAGTAATTTTATATATAATTACTGGTTTACTCAATTATTTAAACTTCAAACATATACAATCTGTTGCATAATTATCTAAATACTTTCCAACATTCAAAAAGGAAACATCTCTTCATTAAGAAGTAAATAATTAAGTTAAAAATAGCATATGCATATGGTTAGGGATCCACTGCCAAAAACTTTACTATAAAATACTCTGTAAGTTGGCCATAGAATTAAAGACATGTAGCTATAGTAGTTGGTTAATTGATGAAGGTGACAGTCATAATGAACATTATACGAACATCAATACCACCAAATGAAGGGGATAATCCTCACTGTGATATAAATAACAAAAGAATAACAAGATTGGATCGAATGGTAATAATTCAGTCACTAGCTTTCAGCGTATTATTATGACCAGCCCCTCTATTTTGTATATTCTTACAATGAAATACTTAGTTTTATATTGTAAACTATTATGCCCTTTTACTTGAGAGTTTTATAGCACTAACTATCTAGTCCTTAATAAATTATTTACTCATATTTGTAACAGTATGGATGCTAAACTTGTTAAAGATGATGCCCAAAACAAATAATGAGTTTAATAACACTCAAGAATCGAGCTCAAAGATTTCAAGCCAACATTATAAATCATCTGGACATTAAATGGTGATCTATATAAATACGAAATTAACCGAAATTTTACCAGATTGACACTCAGAACAGCATCAGCATGAATGTGAGAACTTCTCTGTGGAAAACAGGATCTTCTTGTAACTATTAGCAAGACAAAGAAATAATAGTAGTGTATTAGGTATTGTAGAATATAACTTTGCTTAATAGTTAATGATTAGAATAGAATAGCATACACGCGAACTGACTACCAACAAACATGATTTTTGAAGGATGAGAAGCCCATCTAGTTGAAACGGGGCAAGAAAAAGCATGCTTTTGGTAAAAGAACTATTTAGTACTATTACTTGCAAGAGTTATCTTTTGTGTCAATTGCCTATTTTAACAATTTTATTTTGTTAAACTATTCTATGCTTATCAGTAGATAAATAAAAACAAAAAACAAAACAGGTATCATGCCCTAAATTTGTAAAGCAGCAAGCATGTTAAAAGTCTTTGGCAATTGGTTACTTTATGTTACTTCTTGCACTTAGTTAAAGTCATTGAAAATTGGTTGTTTTTGGTGATTTTCTTCTATTTGGTCTAAAATAGGTGATTTTTCTTCATTATGTGTAAGTTTTAAGGCTCTATAATGGTTTGGTAGTCTATCTCTAAATCACGAGTTTGAAAATCATGGGGGAGTGTATTAGGAGGGAGGAAATCACAAGCTTAAAGCTTGTCAAGGCATTAGGAGTTAATGATACATGCAAGAACACCTTGTTCTTTTACACGGAGAAATTAGTTGCTATGGTATGATAATCATAAATTAAACACATTCTTATTCTTTTACTAAGGCCGTAGAAAATAGAACTAAAATAACACTTCCTTGCAAAACAAAACAAAGTAACAAATCCTAGATCCCAATCAAACATCAACATTTATCTAATAAATCACCACAATAACATGTGCAATTCTACAGAAATTAAGCATAGACAAGCAAAATAAACATCAATTCAACGAGACAACATCAGTAGGAATCTGAGCACAATTGCCACCATATACAAAATCATCAAATCAAGCACGGCATGCTGCAATTACAAAACATGTGCATTTGGTTCCAATTAAGAAAATTAGAATTAGGGATTTAAAACTATGAGGTAATTAACTAAATTTAATATGAGAGACACTTACATAGGAACAAAGAAGATGATCCTGACAATTTCCAATTCCAGTAGCCGAGTTGGTTTTTGGAAGGACGAAGGACCGTAATAGAGGATCAAAAAAGAAAATGTCGGCAACTTCAAGCTTCAACACTAATTAATCACTAATTTCACTTTCAAAACTCAATCTGGGGTCTTCTCCGACAGCTTTGATTCAGTTAAAAGAAAATCAGTTTATCGAACAGAACATGAACAGAAGAAGATAGTTGTTGGAGAGAATACATGAAGGTAAAGTAATGAATCAAACTAAGAGATTAAACACTTACTGAACAAAGGGAGGCGTTGATGGGTGAACGGCGGCGGAAGAACATTGGTATAGACAAAGTCAAATTGAGCTCTTCCATTGAAATTTAGGGTTGTGAACATTTTTAGATTAAAAATTATTTTATTTTTATTTTGTTTAAATAAAGATATTAGTGACAACAGTTCCTGTCACCGGTTATATCATAACTAAAACAACTTGGAGGGAAATAATCCCGCTTCTTTCTCGTGACAGAGATTTTAAGGGAGTCATAATTACCGTCATACATTTGTGATGGATAGCTGCCCGTCTCATGAATTCCATCACTAATAAGCTTTTGATTTAACAGAAGACAAACTTTTTAAGTTGCAGATGTTGCATCTTCACCAATCTATAATGCTTACCTATTAGAACACAAATGGTGTCTTTGTATTTTCTTTTCCCTTTATGAATCAAGAATGTTATAGAGTTTTGGATGTCGAAGAAACATGCATGGATTCAGTTTTTGAAGCTGCAAATACCACAAGTTTCACCTTTACGTTTCTTACCTTGGTTTGACGGATGCCTTTTTAAACCGATATGTATTTCTAGGAGTGATACTCAATACATTTTCAGGTCTACAAAGGAAGACGAAAAGTTTGATGAAATCTATACACTTCCATTAACCATCTTTGAGGCAATTATGAGTGCTGAGACTTTGATTTCACCCAATCGTATCATTCACAAATAATTTGCTGCAACGCAGGAATGGAAGAAACAATTAAAGTAGCCGATGTTAAATTTTCCATTATGATAGTTAGTGTTATTATTGAGTTTTACTTAGATATCAATTTTTGTTAAACAAATGTTATTATTTGGCTAATTAGCAGTAGTTGCCTATGCTATTGCAAAGCTTATGTCATTAGTTTAATTTTCTCTCAATTGTGTTCTTGTTTTTATGGTTGTATAATCCAGAATTTATTATAGACTCGCTGTTGGAGCTAGGACCTGATCGATCAAATGCCCCTTACTTATTTCTTTTGATCAAGCCGTTGATTAAGTTGATCAAATATGGATGAAGAAACTAAAGCTCTTTGATCAAACATGCGTGGCTCACCTAAAAATTAGTATAATAACAAAAAATTAATAAACCATGTATCCTCATTCCTTCTCCTTTTCCCCTTTCATTCTTCTTTCACTTATTTGTTTCATTAATAAATACTGTAATATATTTTTATTATTCATTTCAAGTAGAATTAATACGTTATTTTTATGATGCATTTATAAATTATTTCAAGTACTCAACTGAATTTTTTTTACTTAATTAACGATTTGATTGAATGATTGTTTGCTTGATTATATTTTACATTTATCTTTGATTGACAAACATACTTGAGTGTTATGTAATTTCTTAACCTTATATTTGTCACATTAAATTATTTAAGATTTATTTGTTAAATCTAACTTATTTTTATTAAATTGTAATAGTTTTAAAATATAATTTGGTGATCCACATTGGCAATTTTTAAATACTAAACTCACTCGAGTCTTTTGTGCAAATTTCACCATTATTGTCGTTGATATTGATCGTCATCTTTCGGAAAAAAAATCAGCTGTCTCAAACTTTGTATCCCCTTCAATGTACCACGTTCAAAATTTTCCATGTGTAAGTTTTTCAAAATTTTTTATTCATTTTAATTTTCTCTTTCTTGTTAGTGAGCTTCCCTTTCTCTTATGTCCAACACATGTCAAACTTTGAACGAGAGATATTGAAGGGAAAGCAAAATTAGGGATAACAAAATTTTTTCCATCATCTTTCTTTGTGCTTCTGAAATTGTGCTCCTGCGATGCTCGGGTCATGGCTTCGCCATAATTGGTCTCTTCATTACTATATCAAAACAACTAGAAGAAACCGGGCGTAGGCAAGCAGACAACAAGCTCACTATAAGCTTAGTGATCGCTTGACATGGATAGTTTATATCCCATTTGCTGATGACTTGTTTGTTTGTTTGTTTTATGGATTTACTAGTGAGCATTTTTTTGTTGGTTTTCATTGGTTTATTTTTTTTCTTTTTATTTTGCATTCTTTTTCTTTCATTAATACCGGACTTCTTGCCTCAACTTCATATAAAAATCTTAAAATAACATCATTTTAATATTTCATCCTATGTAGTGTAAAACTCTCTGTACAGTATATTTACTCATTTTATTTAAGATCGTGTATTTTTTTTAAAATAAAGTCTTTTTTTTTTTGTCAATTTTATTGTTTGTGAGGATGGAAGTCATGTCAATGTACTTCTTAAATTATCTTTAAAATATGGTAACCACCAACCCATTGCGATAATAGCCTGGTGATTATATTTTTTTTAAAAAAATAAACATCTTCATTAGGATAATGTTGTTTGTGCCATAATCAACCCCCCCTACAAATTTGAATCGGTGAACTGGTCAATACATGATTTTACTTCATAAAGTTTCCGCCTGTTTTTCCTTTTTCTATCCTTCGCTTTCGATTGTCCTTTATGAGAAGGAGAGAAGGTATTGGGAAGATTCACAATATGCTTCTTGCTCTATTATAACTTATAAGAGAGGTAAGGGAATTTTTAAGACAAGGGCTAGCTCTATGCCAAATAAGGATTAAGATAACTATTTTAAGACATATATTAACATATTCACATCTTTCATATTAAAACAAAGAGTTCAGCAATAGCATATGCAGTTACACTGATAATTAACCAAACAACAACAGTATTTTGAATTCAACAGCAAACTCAATAGCAACACTTCCCATCAGCTTCTTTGTTTCTTCAGTTTTTCCTCAACTTAAGGCAACCGAATAGTTGTGAAAGATATGATTGGGTGAAATCAAAGTCTCCACACACATGGTTATCCCACCATACATACTTAATGGATGTGCAGCAATTTCATCTAACTTTTCCTTTTCCTTTTCCTTTTCCTTTGTAGACCTTAAAATGTGATTCAAGGTATGCAATACGACTCGACTACAACTACAAATATATATTGGAAAACTAAGCATACAATATCCGGTACGTACTTTAAACTAATTTAAGCAAATTAATCCAACCATGTTCCTTCAACATCCATAACTTCATAGCCTCTTCGACATAGAAAAGTGAAATACAAAGACATCCTTTGTGTTCTAATAGCCTTGGCATACGAGAATCACATGAAGTTTCGAATTCTGGTATTTGCATATTAAAAAACTTATCTTTTTGTTGAATCAAATCAAAAGCTATAACTTCAAGCCTACGTTCATATTCTAGACTTTTAACCCAATAGAATACTCCATTTACAACCGTGGCTTTGTAATCTACAAGTCCACATAAAATTGAATTTATGTCAGGATGGCATGTTACTGCTTTCCATGAATTTGATTTCATGGAGAAAACATTACAAAATACTCCCCTTCATAGCACCAACTTAAGATCAGTAGACACCGGATCATAAGCTAACCCATGAGCCACATCTTGTTCGATCACATGGCAGAAAATGATTAGAGGACACAAATTGGGTATTTTTCTAACCTCTCTTGTGACTGGGTTTACTAATAAAAAACTCTTCTCACAACTTCCATCACAAAGAAGGCAAATCTGAGCGACACAAATTAAACCACAGCTGGAACCTAAAAGTTTACAATCAGGCGATTCCAGAGGAAATCTGAGAGGTGACAAACAAAATTCATCAGAGTATGAACTCTCAGGGTCGAATTGTTAAAACTTCGAACTTTTTGTATTTAAAATGATTTTATGGTTTTGAGATGCTCGATTATAGTGGAGATAAATAAAATAAGGATCAGAGATTAAGGAATACCATGATTTGCATGCACTTTTGAAGCGTAAGAAAGATTTTGGAGGCAGCCTTGAAAATATATCGGTGACAATGACATCGGGGATGTAATCAATACTCTTTGCCCTATTGCAGGTGGATTGCCGTAGAGAAGCTTTAGATTTAATGAGATTATAACCCAGCAAAGCAGTTACTGTTCGTCTAACACTAATTAGGCATGAAGAATTATAATCAAGCAAGGACACTAAATAAGGCCACTACATATATATATATATATTTATATCCAAAGTCTAAAATTCAAGTTACATGCGGGGTATGCATTTTTATTGTGCGATATGAATACATAAATTTAATTTACAATTTTTTCTTCACCTGCATGGATTTAAATGTATTTTTGGTCATATTGAACTCAAATATTGTTTTCAAGTGTTTGACCTATTAAATGTTTGTATTTGGTGTTGACATCCAAATTTTGTGCTTTACGGAACTGTCATAAAATAGGAAAAGATAATTGGGATCAGATTTTATTCATCACCTTCCAAATTAGTGCCCACAATTACGGAAAAAAACCCTATGTAACCAAATAAAAGAAGCCTTAAAAACAATCAATTAATCAAAATTAGAATCAATCAATTAGACCATATTCTCTTTAATTTCTAAAACCTGAATTAAACTTAACTGAACTTAATTGATCTGAACTGAATTTAATATAACTAAACTTGATGAAACTGAACTTAATAATAATATAATAATTATTAAAATAAAAGTAAAACCCAACAAATATGAAAATAAATAAAATATTAATACTAATAATTACAAATAATATTATGAATAACTACACATATAAAATAATTAATAAAACAATTTTAATACTATTAATAATAAAAATTGTTATAATACGTAAATTCATTTAATTAAAATTTTGTTATTCAAATAATAATTATTGTTACAATTACATCTGAACAAATAATAATTATTATAATATATTATCGTTTAGATTCAAATTATCACTTATTATTGTATTATAAAAAACAAAATGGTTATTTTAATTAACAAATATTTTTATTTTATTATCCCATATCACATTTTCTAATTAATTAATACTATGATTATAAATAAAATATTATTATATTATAATTACATTGATAATATTATTATTATTATTATATCAATAACACTAGTAATTATAAGTATTTCAAAATTATTTTTACTATATTTATAATCAATATTAACTACATTAAATAATAATTATTTTTATATATTAATATTTTTATCATTTTTCTTCTTTTTATTATTATTACTATTAATTTTTATTAAAATATTAATTAGAATAATCATTATTAAAATTTATGGATCTGAACTTAACTTATTAGCCCTTAACTGAACTGAAACTTAATTGAACTGAACTTAATGGACCTGAACTGACCTGAACTTAACTTGATTGAACCAAGTTGAAGGTGAAGAGAATAAGACTTTTAGATGGAATTAAAATACGGCAATTTTATGTTAACACCAGCTCGTTTGACACCCATTTACACTTTACAATCTCCACCATTCATCTTTGGGTAGTTAAATCTCCACCATAAGATGAAAACAAGATGAATGGTGGAGATTGCATAGTGTCAACGGGTGTCAAATAACTGGTGTCAATATAGAATTACTGATTAAAATATGGTTGCCTGCGATCGTTCATTACAAAACAAGAAAGCAATAAGCAGAGGTTGGTTTCTTGAAGGAGACGTTAACAAAGATAGACGTGTTGTTAATTATGTTAATGAACACTAATTAGGAGTTACATGATGACTAGGATTCACTTGACAAATGTCAAAATTATAAGGGTACATTGTTGGGGACACACAATTGGGGACATATGATTTTTTCCTCACAATTACAAGAAACAAAGATGAAAATAGAGGGGTTGTTTCACATATATACTTTACAAGGTAGTCAAACCACCTTAAGTTAGTCTAAGCCGTTTCTTTTTGTTTAGTATTTTTCGTCTTTAGCTTCTTACTTAAGACTAACCCATAAAGAGAAAAAACAAAGAGCTTAGAGCATTTTTAATAGATTGTCAATTTTAATAAATTTCTTGACACATGATAAAAAAATATACATTTAAATAATAAAAATTCTCCAATAGATCTTCTATCTTGTCATTCTAATATATGATGTTTCACCTTAAATATTGTTTATATGTTCTTCAAAACGTATACAACCAAATAAAAGTTTGAATCACTAATTATATAATATTTAGCGATGATGACGAGTTATTTAATAAATAATTTAAATTCTTTTGTTGTTTTATTTTTAAAAATACGATTTACATTCAAATAGATAATATATTATGGTTATTTTTTTTAAAATATTTTTCACATTTCACCACATTATCAATGTAAATGTCTATTTTACATGTCACATCATTGTTGTATTCCCTTTCTACTAAATATGCTCTTAGAAGCTCTCATATTTTGACCATGTAATTTACACAATTACCCATACTTGTAATTAGAGTCAAGTTCACAAGTAAATAACAAATACTATCATTTTAGTCAAATAACATTCTTAAAAATGATAAGCTCCAATTAAGCTAGTTCTATGAAACACTCCAACTACTTTTAAGTTATATATTTAACGTTATTCCATATTTGAAAAATATGTTTCATTTATTTTTCTGTTGTCTACCTTAATTTACACAATTATGTAGATAAAATGGTAAGTTAGTGGACTATGCAATACACGCAAGGTATGACTCTTCCCTCTCACTTACTTTATGCGGATGATATCCTCCTTTTTTGTAGGGCATCAATACACAATATGCGAAATATTAAGAAGGCTATCACTCTTTACGGAGACATTTCTGGTCAAATTGTGAACTG